>JAPIWU010004540.1:0-21235 GCA_037576205.1 Pyrocystis lunula | reverse complement strand
CAAAAATCCAAAATCCAAAATCCAAAATCCAAAAATCAAAAAATCAAAAAATCAAAAAATCAAAAAATCAAAAAATCCAAATTCCAAAATCCAAAAATCCAAAAATCCAAAATCAAAAAATGAAAAAATCAAAAAATCAAAAAATCCAAAAATCCAAAAATCCAAATCCAAAAATCCAAAAATCCAAAACTCCTAAATCCAAAATCCAAAAATCAAAAAATCCAAAAATCCAAAAGTCCAAAAATCCAAAAAGCCAAAAGTCCAAAAATCCAAAGAAGCCAAAAATCAAAAAATCCAAAAATCCAAAAACCCAAAAATCCAAAAATCCGTAATCAAAAAATCAAAAATCAAAAAATCAAAAAATCCAAAAATCCAAAAATCCAAAAATCCAAAAATCCAAAAATCCAAAACTCCAAAAAGCCAAAATCCCAAAATCAAAAAAACAAAAAATCAAAAAATCCAAAAATCCAAAAATCCAAAAATCCAAAAATCCAAAAAGCCAACAAGCCAACAAGCCAACAATCTAAACAAATCCAAAAATCCAAAAATCCAAAAATCCAAAAATACAAAAATACAAAAATACAAAAATACAGAAATACAAATACAAAAATACAAAAATACAAAATCCAAAATACAAAAATCCGAAGATCCAAAAATCCAAAAATCCAAAAATCCAAAAATCCAAAATCCAAAATTCAAAAATCCAAAAATCCAAAATCCAAAACTCCTAAATCCAAAAATCCAAAATCAAAAAATCCCAAAATCCAAAAAGCCAAAAATCCAAAAATCCAAAAATCCAAAAATCCAGAAATCCAAAATCCAAAAATACAAAAATCCAAAATCCAAAAATCCAAAAATCCAAAATCAAAAAATCAAAAAATCAAAAAATCAAAATCAAAAAATCCAAACATCCCAAAATCCAAAATCAAAAAATCCAAAAATACAAAAATACAAATATTCAAAAATCCCAAAATCCAAAATCCAAAAATCCAAAAATCCAAAATAAAAAAATAAAAAATAAAAAAATAGAAAAATCCAAAAATCCAAAAATCCAAAACTCCAAAATCCAAAATCCAAAAATACAAAAATACAAAAATACAAAAATACAAAAATACAAAAATACAAAAAACCAAATATCCAAAAAGCCAAAAAGCCAAAAATCCAAAAAGCCAAAAATCCAAAAAGCCAAAAATCCAAAAATCCAAAATACAAAAATCAAAAAATCCAAAATCAAAAATCCAAAATACAAAAATCAAAACATCCAAAATAAAAAAATCCAAAATCCAAACATTGAAAATACAGAATCCCAAACTTGAAAATACAAACATAAGAAACACAAAATCCAAAAATCCAAAAATCCAAAATACAAAAATCAAAAAATCCAAAATAAAAAATATCCAAAAGTTCAAAGATCAAAAAGTCAAGCATTGTAAAACCCAAGAAGAAAAATCGAGAATCCAAATAATCAAAAAATCCAAAATCCAAAAATCAAAAAATCCATAATCAAACATACAAAATCCAAGAAATATAAAATCCAAAATACAACAATTGAAAATCCAAAGATTGAAAAATCCAAATTCCAGAAATTGAAAATCCAAAAAAAATCCAAAATCCAAAAATCAAAAAATCCAATATCCAAAAATCAAAAAGTCCATAATCCAAAAAAATCAAGCAATTGAAAAATCCGAAATCCAAAAAGTGAAAAACCCAAGAATGAAAAATCCAAGATCCAACAATCAAAATCCTAAAAACATAATCAAAAAATCCAAAATCCAAAATCCAAAAATTGGAAAATTCAACATGCAAAAGTTGAAAAATCCATAAATACAGGATCCAAAATCCAAAAATCCAAAAATCCCAAATCCAAAAATCAAAAAACCCAAAATTAAAAATCAAGAATCGAAAAATTGAAGAATCCAAAAAATCCAAGATACAGAATCCCAAAATCAAAAAATCCAAAATACGAAATTCAGAAAATACATAATCCAAAATACAGAATCGAAAAATTGAAAAATCCTAAATCCAAAAATTGAACAATCCAAGAATGAAAAATCCAAAATCCAAGAATCCAAAAATCCCAAAATACAAGCAATCAACAAATCCAATAAAAATCCAAAATCCAAAAATCGGAAAATCCAAAATCCCAAAATTGAAAATTCCAAAAATCCAAAATCCAGAAATTGAACAATCAAAAAATCCAAAATCCAAAAATCCAAAAATCCAGAATCCAGAATCAAAAATCCAAAAATCAAAAAAATCCAGATTCCAAATTCCAAAATCCAAAAATTGAAAAACCAAAATCCAGAAATTAAAAATCCAAAAACAAAAAATCCAAAATCCAAAAATCAAAAGATCCAAAATCCAAAATACAAGAACTGCACAATCCAAGAATAAAAAATCCAAAATACAAAAATCAAAAAATCCAAAATACAAGAATCAAAAAACCCACAATCCAAAATCCAAAATCCGAAAATTGAAAATCCAAAAACTGAGAAATCCAAAATCCAAACATTGAAAATCCAAAAATAACAAATCCAAAATACAAATATCAAAAAACCAAAATACAAAAATCAAAAAATACAAAATCCAAGATACAAAATCGAAAAATTGTAAAATCCAGAATAAAAAAAATTGAAAAATCCAAGAATCCTTAAATCCAAAATCCAAGAATCAAAAAATCCAAAATCCACAAATCAAAACCCAGAAGCCCAAATCCAAAATCCAAAATAAGAAACATCCAAACCCCCAAAATGAAAAATCCAAAAATCCAAAATCCAAAAATTGAAAAATCAAAAAATACAAAATCCAAAAATACAAAAATCCCAAAAACAAAATCCAAAATCCAAAATTTGCAAAGTCCAAAATCCAAAAATTGAAAATACAAAAATAACAAAATACAGCATCCAACAATCAAAAAATCCAAAAGCCAAAACGCAAACAATCCAAAATACAAAATCCGAAATCCAAAGATTGACAAATCCAAAATCCAAAATCCAAAATCCAAGAATAAAAAATCCAAAATCCAAAAATTGAAAATCCAAAAATAATAAATCCAAAATACAAATATCAAAAAATACAAAATACAGAAATCAAGAAATCCAAAATACAAAATAGAAAATCGAAAAATTAATAAAACCAAAATCCCACAATTGAAAAATCCAAAATGAAAAATCCAGAATCCAAGAACCAAAAAATCCACAATCCAAAAATCAAAATCCAGAATCCAAAATCCAAAATCCAAAAAAGACAAATCCAAAATCCCAAAATTGAAAAATCCCAAAATCCAAAATCCAAAGATTGAAAAATCAAAAGATCAAGCATACAAAATTCCAAAAATCCCAAAATCCAAAATCAAACTCCAAAAATTGCAATCCAAAATCCCAAAATTGAAAAATCCAAAAATAACAAAATCCAGAATCCCAAAATCAAAAAATCCATAACAAAAAATCAAGAAATACAAAATACAAAATCCGAAATCCAAAAATTAAAAAAATCCAGAATACAAAAAATGAAAATCCAAGAATAGAAAAATCCAGAATACAAAAATCCAAACCCAAACTACAAAAATCAGAAAATCCAAAATCCAAAAACCAAAATCCAAAAATCATAAAAAACAAAATCCAAAAATTGAAAATCCCAAAATTGAACAAAATCCAAAATCCAATAATCGAAAATCCAAAAATAAACGATCCAAAATCCCAAAATCCCAAAATCCAAAATCCAAAATACAAAATCAAAAAATGTAGAAATCCAAAATCCAAAAATTGAAAAATCCAAGAATAAAGATTCCAAAATCCAAAAATCAAAAAACCAAAGGCCAAAAATCCAAAATCCAAAATCCAAAATCCAAAATCGAAAAATTGAAAAATCCAAAATCCCAAAAATTGAAAAATCCAAGAATCCAAAATCCAAAATCCAAAATACAAAAATACGAAATCCAGAATCCCAAAATCAAAAAACCCAAATCCAAAATGCAAAATCGAAAAATTGAAAATACAAAATCCAACAATTGAAAATCCTAAAATCAAAAAATCCCAAATCGAAAAATTAAAAAAGCCAAAATACAAGAATTGAAAATCCAAAAATACAAGAATTGAACGTCCCAAAATCAAAAAATCCGAAATACCGAAATCCAGAAAACCAAAATCCAAAATCCAAAATCGAAGAATTGAATAATCCAAAATCCAAAAAATCTAAAAAATACAAAATACAAAAACCAAAAAATCCAAAATCAAAAAATCAGAAAATCCAAAATAAACAAAGATCCCAAAATTGAAAAATCCAAAATCCCACACTGAAAATACAAGAATCCAAAATCCAAAATACAGAAATCCAAAATCCAAAATCCAAAAATACAAGAATCCAATATCCAGAATCCAAAATCCAAGAAACAAAAAAACGAAAATACAATATAAAAAAACTAATAATTCGAGAAATCCAACAATTGAAAATCCAAAAAAATCCAAAATCCCAAAATCAAAAAATCAAAAACCCCAAAATCCAAAAATCCAAAAATCCAATAATCCAAAATCCAAAGTCCAAATTAAAAAACGAAATCCAAAAATTGAAAAATCCAAGAATGAATAATCCAAAATCCAAAAATCAAAAAATCCAACACCCAAATCAAAAATACAAAATCCAAGATACAAAATCCAATAATCAATAAATCCAAAATCCAAAAATTGAAAATCCAAAAATTAAAATCCAAAAATCAAAAAATCCAGAATACAAAATCCAAATTCCAAAATCAAAAAATCCAAAATACAAACATCAAAAAGTCCAAAATCCAATATCCAAAATCCAAAAATTGGAAAATCCAAAAACCAAAAATTGAAAACCCAAGAATAAAAAATCCGAAATCCAAAAAACAAAAAATCCAAAATCCAAAAATTCAAAAATCCAAAATCCAAAATCCCAAATCCAGAAATTGAAAAATCCAAAACCCAAAAATTGAAAAATCCAAGAATAAAAAACCAAAATCCAAAAATCAAACATTCCAAAATCCAAGAATCAAAGACCCAAAATACAAAATCCCAAATCCAACAATTCAAAAATCCAAGATCCAAAAATTGAAAAACCCAGGAATAAAAAACAAAATACAGAAATCAAGAAATGAAAAATACACAAAAACAGAAAATCCAGAATCCAAACATTGAAAAATCCAAAATCCAAAAAACAAAATCCAAAAATTGAAAATCCAGAATCCGAAAACTGGAAAATCCAGACATACAAAATCCAATACCCAAAAATCCAAAAATCCAAAATACAAAAATCCAAAAATCCAAAATCCAAAATACAAAATCCAAAAATCAAAAAATCCAAAATCCAAAATCCCAAATCCAAAAATTGAAAAATCCAGAATCCAAGAATTGAAAAATCCAAAAATCCAGAATCCAAAATCCAAAAATCAAAAAATACAAAATCCAAAATCCCAAATCCAAAAATTGAAGAATCCCAAATCCAAAAATTGAAAAGTCCAAGAACAAATCCAAAATACAAAAATCAAAAAATACAAAATCCCGAAATCAAAAAATACAAAATACAAAATACAAACTCCGAAAAATGAAAAATCCCAAAACAAAAAATTGACAAATCCAAGAATCCAAGATCCAAAAACCAGAAATCCAATTTCCAAAATCCAAAAAATTAAAATATGAAATCCACAATCCAAAATCCCAAAGTCAAAAAATCCAGAATCCAAAAATTGGAAATCCAAAAATCAAAAAATCCAAAATCCAACAATTGAAAATCCAAAAATTGAACAATCCAAAATCCAAAAATTGGAAAATCCAAGAATGAAGATACCAAAATCCGAAAATCAGAAAATCCAAAATCCAAATATCAAAAAATCCAAAGTACAAAATGCAGAATCCAAAAATTGAAAAATACCACATAAAATAAAAATACAAAATACAAGAATCAAGCAATCCGAAATCCCACATTCAGAAAATCCAAAATCCAAAATCCCAAATCCCAAAATCAGAAAATCCAAAATCCAGAAATTGAAAATCCAAAAATCAAAAAATCCAAAATACGAAAATCAAAAAATGCAAATTCCAAAATCCCAAATCCAAAAATTGAAAGATCCAAAATCACAGAATTGAAAAATCCAAGAATAAAGAATCCAAAATCCAAAAGAACAAAATTCCAAAATCCAAAAATACAAAAATCCAAAATCCAAAATCCAAAAGCCAAAGACTGAAAAATCCAAAATCCAAAAATTGAAAAATCCAAAATACAAATCCTAAAATCGAAAAAATCCGAAAAATCAAAAAATATAAAATCCAAAACTCAAAAAATCCAAAATCCAAGATCACAAATCAAAAAATTGAAAAATCCAAGAATCCAGAATCCAAAATCCAAAATCCAAAATCCAAAATCCAAAATCCAAAAATCCAAACTCCAACAAGCCAAAAACCAAAGACCAGAAACCAAAATCCAAAATTCAAAAAATCCAAAATACCAAATCCAAAATCCAGAAATTGAAAAATCCACAATCCAGAAAATTTAAAATCCAAAAATAAAAAATCAAAAATACGAAGATCAAAGAAATCCAAAAATCAGAAAAATCCAAAATAAAGAAATCAAAAAATCCAGAATCCAAAATACAAAAAATCCAAATATCAAAACATCCAGAATCCAAAAATTGGAAATCCAAAAATTGAAAAATCCAAAATCCAGAGATTGAAAATCCAGAAATGCAAAATCCCAAATATAAATATCAAAAAATCCAGCATCCAAAAATCAACAATTCCAACAAGTCCAAAATCCAAGATACAAAAATCAAAAAATCCAAAATACGAAAAATTGAAAAATCCAAGAATAACAAAAACCAATATATAAAAATCAATGAATCCAAAATTCAGAATCCCAAAATCAAAGAATCCAAAATCCCAAAATTGAACAATCCAAAATCCAAAATACAAAATCCAAGATTCAAAAAATCCAAAATCCGAAAATCAAAACAACAAAATCCAGCATCCATGATCCAAAAGATGAAAAATCCAAAATCCAAAAAATGAAAATCCAAAAATTGAAAAACAAAAATCAAAAAAATCAAAAATTCCAAATTAATAATCCAAAATAAAAAATTGAAAAATCCAAGAATAAACAATCCAAAATACAGAAATCCAAAAATCCAAAATCCAAAAATCAAAAAATCCAAAATAAAAAATCCAAAATCCAAGAATACAAAATACAAAATAACAAAATTGGAAATCCGAGCATTGAAAAATCCAAAATACAAAAATTGAAAATCCAAAAATGCAAAATACAAAATCCAAATATCAACAAATCCAAAATCCAAAAATTGAAAAATCCAGAAATAAAAAATCCAATATACAAAATAAAAATCCAAAATCCAAGAATCAAAAAATCCAAAATCCAAAAATCAGAAAATCCGAAATACAAAATCAAAAATACAAAAATAAAAAACCAAAATACAAAATCCAAAATCCAAACATTGAAGGATCCATGATCCAAAAATTGAAAAATCGCAAATCACAAAATTGAAAATCCAGGAATAAAAAATCCAAAATCCAAAAAGTGAAAACCCAAAATCAAAAATCCAAAATATTGAAAAACCCAAAATCCAAACACTGAAAATCCAAGAATAAAAAATCCAAAATCCAAAAATGAAAAAATCCAAAATACAGTCAATAAAAAACAAAATCCAAAATACAAAATCCAAATATCAGACAATCCAAAATCCAAAAATTGAAAAATACAAAAATCCAAAAATCCATAATAATCCAAAATCCAAAATCCAAAATCCAAAATCCAGAATCCAGCATCCAAAATCCCAAAATTGAGAAATCCAACATCCAAAAAATGCAAATCCAAAATCAAAAAATCCAATATCCAAAAATCAAAAAATCCAAAATCCAAAAATCAGAAAAATCCCAAAATGAAAATACAAAATCCAAACATTCAAAAATCCAAAATCCAAACATTGAAAAATCCAAGCATGCGAAATACAAAATCCAAAAATCCATAATCCAAAAACCAAGCATCAAAAAATCCAAACTACAAAATCCAAAATCCAAAATCCAAGAATAAAATAATCCAATATCCAAAATCCAGAATACAAAAATTGAAAAATCCAACAACCAAATATTGACAATCCATAAATGAAAAATGAAAATCCACAAATCAAAAAATACAAGATCCAAAAATCAGAAAATCCAAAATCCAAAATCCAAAATCCAAAAATTTGAAAAATCCAAAATACAAAAACTGAAAAATCCATTATAAAAAATCGAAATAATCCAAAAGCAAAAAACAAAATCCAAAAATCAAAAAATCCAAAATACAAAATCCAAAATCCAAGCTCTCAAAACCAAAACTCAAAAAATTGAAAATACAAAAATGCAAGATCCAAAATCCAAAAAGTGAGAAATCCAAAATACGAACATTGAAAAATCCAAAAATTAAGAAATCCCAAATCGTAAAATCAAAAAATACAGAATCCAAAACATTGAAAAATCCGAAAATCCCATATCCAAAATCCAAAAGTCCAAAATCAAAAATTCAAAATCAAAAAATTCAAAATACAAAATCCAAAATCCAGAAATTGAAAAATCCAAAATCCAGAATCCAAAATCCAAACATTTGAAAATTCAATGATAAAAATTGAAAAAACAAAAATGAAAAATTGACAATCCAAAAACCAAAAAATTCAGAATCCAGATATCAAAATAGCCAAAATCCAAAATCCCATATACAAAAAATTGAAAAATCCAGAATAAAAAATACAAGAATAAAAAATCCAAAATCCAAAAATTCAAAAATCAAAAAAATCCAAAATAAAAAAATCCAAAATACAAATATCCAAAATCCAAAAATTGAAAATCCCAAAAGTGAAAAATCCAAAATCCCAAAAATGAAAACCCAAAAATAAACAATCCAAAATCCAAAAACCAAGAAATACAAAATAAGGATCCAAAATCCAAAAATTGAAAAATCCAAAATCCAAAAATTGAAAAATCCTAGAATAAAACATCCAAACTCCTAAAATCCAAAAAAACCAAAATCCCAAAATCAAAAAATCCAGCATAAAAAATCCAAAATCCAAATATCAAAAAATCCAAAATCCCAAAATTTAACAATCCCAAAATCCAAAATCCAAAATACAAAAATCAAAAAATCCACAATAAAAAATACAACATCCAAAAATTGAAAAATCCAAAATCCAAAAATTGACGAAAATCCAAAAATGAAAAATCCAAAATCCAGAAATCAAAAATTCCAAAACTCAAAAATCCAAACATCCAAAATCCAAAATCCAAAATCCCAAAATCAGAAAATCCAAAATCCAGAAATTGAAAAATCCAAAAATA
The DNA here is from genome assembly GCA_037576205.1 of Pyrocystis lunula. Classification (NCBI taxonomy): domain Eukaryota; class Dinophyceae; order Gonyaulacales; family Pyrocystaceae; genus Pyrocystis; species Pyrocystis lunula. Next base: position 11,897 of record JAPIWU010004540.1, on the reverse strand, counting down.
CAGAATACAAAATCCAAACATTGAAAAATCAAAAATGCAAAAATTGAAAAATCCAAAATACAAACAATTTAAAACCCAAGAATAAAAATCCAAAAAGCAAAAATTGAAGAACCCAAAATACAGGATCCAAAGTTCCAAAAATTGAAAAATCCAAAATACAAAAATTGACAAAAATCCAAAAATAAAAGAACCAAAATACAAAAATCAAACAATCCAAAATCCAAAAAGCAAAAAATCCGAAATCCACGATCCAAAAGCCAACAATCAAAAATTCCAAAATCCAAAAATTGAAAAATCCAAAAACCCATAATCCAGAATCCAAGAATCAAAAAACCCAAAATCTGATATACGAAATACAAAAATTGAAAAATCCAAAATAAAAAATTGAAAAATCCCAGAATAAAAAACCAAAATCAAAAATAAACAAACAAAATCCAAGAATCACAACATCCAAAATACAAAAAACAAAAAATCCAAAATAAAAAATTCCAAAATCCAACAATTCAAAAATCCAAAATCCAAAAATTGAAAAATTCCAAAAACCGAGAATACAAGATCCAAAAAGCCAAAATCCCAAATCCCAAAAATCGAAAAGCCCAAAATCCAAAATCCAAAAATCCAAAATCAAAAAATTTATAAATCCAAAATCCAAAATCCCAAATCCAGAAATTGGAAAATCCAAAATCCAAAAATTGAAAATCCAAAAATAGAAAATCCAAAATCCAAAAATAAAATATCCCAAATCAAAAAATCCAAAAATCCAAAATTCGAAATCCAAAATCCAAAAATCCAGAAATCCAAAATTCCGGAATCCAAAATCCCAAAATTGAAAAATCCAAAATCCAAAGATTGAAAATCCAAAAATAAAAGATCCAAAATACAAAAATAAAAATCCTCGATCAAAAAATCAAAAAATCCAAAATCCGGAATCCAAAATCCAAAAAATCCAAAAATCCAAAATACAGAATCCAAAATCCCAAAATTGAAAAATCCAAAATCCAACAATTGAAAATCCAAAAATAAAGAATCCACAATACAAATCAAAAAATCCAGAATCCCAAAATCATAAAAATCCAAAATCTCAAAATTGAGAAATTCAAAATAGAAAAATCCAACATTCAAAAATCCCAAAATGGAAAAAGCCAAAATCCCAAATTAAAAAATACAAAATCCCAAAATGGAAAATCCAAAATCCCCAAATTGAAAAATCCAAGAATAAAGAATCCCAAATCCACAAATCAAAAAATACAAAATCCAGAAATACAAAAATCCCAGATCCAAAATCCAACATCCCAAAATGGGAAAATCCAAAATCCCAAAATTGAAAAATCAACAAATCAAAAATCCCACATCCAAAATTGAAAAATCCAAAATCCCAAGATCAATAAATCCAAAATCCAAACGTCCAAAAATCCAAAATCCAAAATACAATATCAAAAAATCAAAAAATCCAAAATACAAAAATTGAAAAAATCCAAAAATCCGAAATCCAAAATACAAAAAACCAGAATACAGAGATCAAAAAATCAAAAATCCAAAATCCAAAATACAAAATTTGAAAAATCCAAAATCCAAAAATTGGAAAATCCATACATAAATAATCCAAAATTCAAAAATCAAAAAATCCAAAATCCAAACATCAAAAAATCCAAAATCCGAAAATCAAAAAATCCAAAATACGAGATCCAAAATCCAAAAATTGAAAATACATCATCCAAAAATTGAAAAATCCAAAAATTCAAAATCCAGAATCCAAAAATTGAAAAATCCAAAATCAAAAAATCCAAAAATACAAAATCCAAAATCCAGAAATTCACTAATCCCAAATCCCGAAATTGAAAAATCCAAAAATAAAATCCAAAATACAAAAATCAAAAAATCCAGAATCCAAAAAACCCAAAATCAAAAATCCAAGAATCCAAATCCACAATCCAAAATCCAAAATTGATAACTTGGATAATCCAAAAACCAAAAAATTGAAAAATCCAAAAATGAATGATCCATAATCCAAAAATACAAAATCCCAAATCCAAAAATCAAAAGATCCAAAATCCAAAAAATCCAAAAATAAAGAGATTCAAAATACAAAATACAGAATACAAAAAATTGAAAAATCCAAAATCCAAAAATTGGAAATCCAAGAATAAAAAATCCAAAATCCAAAAATCAAAAAACCAAAATCCAGAAATCATAAAATCCAAAATCCAAAATCCAGAATCCAAAAATTGAAAGCTCACAAATCACAAAATTGAAAAATCCAATCATCCAAAATCCCAAATCCAAAAATCAAAAAATCCAGAATACAAAATCAAAAAATCCAGATTCCAAAATCCAAAATCCAAAAATGGAAAAATCCAAAATCCCAAAATTGGAAAATCCAAAAATGAAAAAATCCAAAATGCAAACATCAAAAATCCAAAATCAAGATATCAAAAAACCCAAAATCCAGAAATCAAAAAATCCAAAATCCAAAATCCATAATCCAAAAATTGAAAAAACCAAAACCCAAAAATTGAAAAACCCAAATATCCCAAATCCATGATCCAAATATCCAAAATCCAAAATCCAAAAATCAAAAGTTCCAAAATACAAAATACAAAATCCAAAAATCAAAGATCCAAATTCCAAAATCCAAAATCCAAAAATTGAAAATCCAAAAATAAAAATCCAAAATCACAGAAACCAAAAATCCAAAACCAAAAATTGAAAAACCCAAGAATAAATTATCCAAAATCCAAAAATCAAAAAATCCGAAATCCAAGAATCATAAAATCCAAAATCCAAAATCCAAAATCCAAATTCCAAAAATTGAAAAATCCAAAGTCCCAAAATTTAAAAAATCCAAAAATAAGAAATCCAAAATTCAAAAATCAAAAAATCAAACATCCAAGTATCTAAAAATCCAAAATAAAAAATCCAAGATCCGAAAAACAAAAAATCCAAAATCCAACAATTGAAAAATCCAAAAATCCAGAATCCAACATCCAAAAATCAAAAAATCCAAAATACAAAAATTGAAAAAACAAAAATAAAAAACCAAAATACAAATATCAACAAATCCAAAATGCAAAAAATCAAAAAACCCAATATCCAAATATCAAAAATCCAAAATCCAAAATACAAAATCCCAAAATTGAAAAATCCAAAATCCCATATACAAAAATCCAAGATAAAAAATCCAAAATCCATAAATCCAAATCCAAAATCCAAAATACAAAAATTGAAAAATCCAAAATCCAGAATACAAAATCCCAAAATTGAAAATTCCAAAATCCAAAAAATGAAAAATCCAAGAAATCCAAGATCCAAAATACAAAAATCAAAGAATACAAAATACAAAAATCAGACAATCCAAAATCCCAAATCCAGAATCGAAAAATTGGAAATCCTAAATCCAAAAATTGAACAATCCAAGAATGAAAAATCCAAAATACAAGAATCAAAAAATCCAAAAATACAAAAAACAAAAAATCCAAAATAAAAAAATCCAGAATCCAATAATTGAGAATTCCAGAAATCCAAAATCCAGAAATCGAACAATCAAGAAATCCAAAATCCAGAAATCCAAAAATCCAAAATCCAGAATCCCAAATCCAGAAATCAAAAAATACAGATTCCAAATTCCAAAATCCAAAAATTGAAAAATCCAAAATCCAGAAATTGAAGATCCAAAAACAAAAAACCAAAATAAAAAATCAAAAGATCCAAAATCCAAAATCCAAGAACTGAAATATCCAAGAATGAAAAGTCCAAAATACAAAAATCAAAAAATCCAAAATCCAAGAATCAAAAAACCCACAATCCAAAATCCAAATTCCAGAAATTGAAAATCCAAAAATTGAGAAATCCAAAATTCAAACATTGAAAATCCAAAAAATAATAAATCCAAAATACAAATATCAAAAAAGCCAAAATCCAGAAATCAAAAAATCCAAAATCCAAAATCCAAAATCGAAAAATTGAAACATCCAAAATAAAAATTGACAAATCCAAGAATGAAAAAATCCAAAATACAAGAATCAAAAAATCCAAAATCCCCAATCAAAATCCAGAATCCAAATTCCAAAATACAAAAAAAGAAAAATCCCAAATCCCCAAATTGGAAAATCCGAAAAATCCAAAATCCAAACATTGAAAAATCAAAAATACAAAATCCAAAAATCCAAAAATCCAAAATCCAAAATCAAAATCCAAAAAATTGCAAAGTCCAAAATCCAAAAATTGAAAAATCCAAAAATACCAAAATCCAGAATCCAAAAATCAAAAAACCCAAAAGCCAAAAATCAAACAATCCAAAATAAAAAATCCGAAATCCCAAAATTGAAAAATCCAGAGTCCAAAATCCAAAATCCAAGAATAAAAAATCCAAAATCCAAGCATTGAAAATCCCAAAATAATAAATCCAAAATAAAAATATCAAAAAATCCAAAATCCAAAAATCAAGAAATCCAAAGTCCAAAATAGAAAATCGAAAAATAATAAAACTAAAATCCAAAAATTGAAAAGTCCAAGAACGAAAAATCCAGAATCCAAGCACCAAAAAACCAAAATCCAAAAATCAAAATCCAGAATCCAAAATCCAAAATCCAAAAAAAGAAAAACCCAAAATACCAAAATTAAAAAATCTCAAAATCCAAAATCCAAAAATTGAAAAAATCAAACAAGTCAAAAATACAAAAACCCAAAAATCCAGAATCCAAAATCCAAACTCCAAAAATTGCAAAGTCCAAAATCCCAAAATTGACAGATCCAAAAATAAAAAATCCAGAATCCAAAAATCAAAAAATCCAAAATCAAAAAATAAAAAATCCAAAATAAAAAATCCGAAATCCAAAAATTGAAAAATTCCAAAATACAAAAATTGAAAAATCCAAGAATAAACAAATCCAAGATACAAAAATCCAAGAATACAAAATACAAAAATACAAAAATCCAAAATCCAGAAACCAAAATCCAAAAATCTTAAAAAACAACATCCAAAAATTGAAAATCCCGAAATTGAACACAATCCAAAATCCAATAATCGAAAATACAAAAATGAAAAATCCAAAATCCCAAAAGCCCAAAATCCAAAATCCAAAAACCAAAATCCAAAAAGTGTAGAAATCAAAAATCCAAAAATTGAAAAACCCAAGAATAAAGATTCCAAAATCCCAAAATCAAAAAATCCAAAAGCCAAAAATGAAAAAACCAAAATAAAAAATCCAAAATCCAAAATCGAAAAATTGAAAAATCCACAATTCCAAAAATTGAAAAATCCAAGAATCCAAAATACAAAATCCAAAATCCAAAAATACAAAATCCAGAATCCAAAAATCAAAAAAAACAAAATCCAAAATACATAATCGAAACATTGAAAATACAAAATCCAACAATTGAAAATCCTAAAATCCAAAAATCCAAAATCTAGAAATCCAAAAAACCCAGATCCAACAATCAAGCAATCCAAGATCCAAAATCCAAAATCCAAAAAATCAAAAAAACAAAATCAAAAAATCCAAAATCCAAATTCCCAAATCCAAAAATTGAAAGATCCAAAATCCAAAATACACAATCCAAAAATCAAAAAATCCAAAATCCAAGAATTTTAAATCCAAAAATACAAGAATTGAAAATCCAAAAATCAAAAAATCCAAAATCCCGAAATCCAGAAATCCAGAAATCCAAAATCCCAAATCCAAAATCGAAAAATTGAGAATCCAAAAATTAAAAGAAACTAAAAAATCCAAAATACAAAACCAAAAAATCCAAACTCAAAGAATCAGAAAATCAAAAAATCCAAAATCCCAAAATTGAAAAATCCAAACTCCACAAACTGAAAATACAAGAAGCCAAAATCCCAAATACAGAAATCCAAAATCCAAAATCCAAAAATACACAAATCCAAAATCCAGAATCCAAGATCCAAGAAACAAAAAATCGAAAATCCAGAATACAAAACCTAAAAAACCAAAAATCCAAAAATTGAAAATCCAAAAATAAAAAATCCGAAATCCCCACGTCAAAAAATCCCAACCCCAAAAATCCAAAAATCCAATGATCCAAAATCCAAAATCCAAAAATTGAAAAATCCGAAATCCAAGAATTGAAAAATCCAAGAATGAAAAATCCAAAATACGAAAACCAGAAAATCCAAAACCCAAACCAAAAAATACAAAAGCCAAAATACAGAATCCCATAATCAATAAATCCAAAATCCAAAAATTGAAAATCCAAAAATTGAAATCCAAAAATCAATAAATCCAAAATACAAAATCCAAATTCCAAAAATCAAGCAATCCAAAATACAAAAATCAAAAAGTCCAAAATCCAAAATCCGAAATCCAAAAATCAAACATTCCACAATCCAAGAATCAAAAACCCGAAACACAAAATCCCAAATCCAACACTTCAAAAGTCCAAGATCCAAGAATTGAAAAATCCAAGAACAAAAAACCAAAATCCAAACATCAAGAAATCCAAAATACACAAAAACAGAGAATCCAGAATCCAAACATTGAAAAATCACAATATCCAAAAAACAAAATCCAAAAATTGAAAAATCCAAAATCCAATATCCAAAATCCAAAAATTGAAAAATCCAGAATCCAAAAATTGAAAAATCCAAAAATCCGAAATACAAAATCCAAAAATCATAAAATCCAGAATCCAAAAGCCCAAATCCAAACATTGAAGAATCCAAAATCCAAAAACTGAGAAGTCCAAGAACAAATCCAAAATACAAAAATCAAAAAATACAAAATCCAGAAATCAACAAATACAAAATACAAAATCCAAACTCCAAAAAATGAAAAATCAAAAAACCAAAAAATTGACAAATCCAAGAATCCACGATCCAAAATCCAGAAATCCAATTTCCAAAATCCAAAAATCAAAAAATATGAAATCCAAAATCCAAAATCCCAAAATCAAAAAATCCAAAATCCAAAAATTGGAAATCCAAAAATCAAAAAATCCAAAATACAACAATTGAAAATCCAAAAATTGAACAATCCAAAATCCAAAAATTGAAAATCCAAGAATAAAGATACCAAAATCCAAAAATCAAAAAAATCCAAATATCAAAAAATCCAAAATCCATAATCCAAAATCCCAAAATTGAAAAATCCAAAATAAAATAAAAATCCAAAATACACAAATCAAGCAATCCAGAATCCCAAAATCAGAAAATCCAAAATCCAAAATCCCAAATCCAAAAATCAGAAAATCCAAAATCCAAAAATTGAATATCCAAAAATCAAAAAATCCAAAATACGAAAAATCAAAAAAATGAGAATTCCAAAATCCAAAATCCAAGAATTGAAAGATCCTAAATCACAAAATTGAAAAATACAAGAATAAAGAATCCAAAATCCAAAAATCAAAAAATCCAACATCCAAAAATCCAAAAATCCAAAATACAAAATCCAAAAGCCAAAGACTGAAAAATCAAAAATCCAAAAATTGAAAAATCCAAAATACAAAATCCTAAAATCAAAATCCGAAAAAATCAAAAAATATAAAATCCAGAAGTCAAAAAATCCAAAATCCAAAATCCCATATCCAAAAATTGAAAAATCCAAGAATCCAATATCCCAAATCCAAAATCCAAAATCCAAAAATCCAAAATCCAAAAATCAAAAAACCAAAGACCAGAATCCAAAATCCAAAATTCAAAAAATCCAAAATCCCAAATCCATAATCCAGAAATTGAAAAATCCAAAATCCAAAAATTGAAAATCCAAAAATAAAAAATCCAAAATCCCAAAATAAAAGAAATCCAAAAATCAGAAAAATCCAAAATACAGAAATCAAAAAATCCAGAATCCAATATACAAAAAATCCAAATATCAAAACATCCAAAATCCAAAAATTGGAAATCCAAAAATTGAAAAATCCAAAATCCAGAGATTGAGAATCCAAAAATGCAAAATCCAAAATATGAATACCAAAGAATCCAGCATCCAAAAATCAACAAATCCAAAAAATCCAAAATCCAAAATAACAGAATCAAAAAATCCAAAATCCAAAAATTGAAAAATCCAAGAATAACAAAATCCAAGATATAAAAATCAATAAATCCAAAATCCAGAATCCCAAAATCAAAGAATCCAAAATCACAAAATTGAATATCCAAAATCCAAAATACAATATCCAAGAATCAAAAAATCACAAATGCGAAAATCAAAAAAAACAAAATCCAGCATACATAATCCAAAAATTGAAAAGTCCAAAATCCAAATATTGAAAAATCCAAAAATAAAAAATCCAAAAAACAAAAATCAAAAAATACAACATCCAAAATCCAAAAATTGAAAAATCCAAAATCCAAAAAATGACAAATCCAAAAAATGAAAAACAAAAATCAAAAATCACAAAATTCCAAAATAAAATATCCAAAATACAAAAATTGAAATCCAAAATACAAAAATCCAAGAATAAAAAAAACAAAAATCCAAACATGAAAAAACCGAAATCCAAAAATATCAAAATCCAATATACAAAATCCAAAATCCAAAAATCAAGAAATCCAAAATACAATAATTGGAAATCCAAAATTGAAAAATCCAAATAAAAAATTGAAAATCCAAACATGCAAAATCCACAATTTAAATATCAAAAAAATCCAAAATCCCGAAAATGAAAAATCCAACAATAAAAAATTCCAATATACAAAATAAAAAATCAAAAATCCAAGAATCAAAAAATCCTAAATCCAAAAATCATGAAATCCGAAATCCGAAACAAAGATACAAAAAATACGAAATACAAAATCCAAAATCCAAACATTGAAGAATACATAATCCAAAAATTGAAAAATCCCAAATCCCAAAGTTGAACATCCAACAATAAAAAATCCATAATCCAAGAATTGAATAAAACCCAAAATAAAAAATCCCAAATCCAAAATTTGAAAAATCCAAAATCCAAACACTGAAAAATCCGAGAATAAAGAATCCAAAATCCAAGAATAAAAATCCAAAATACACAGAATAAAAAACAAAATCCAAAATCCAAAATCCACATATCAAAAATCCAAAATACGAACATTGAAAAATCCAAAAATCCAAAAATCCATAGAAATCCAAAAGCCAAAATCCAAAATCCAAAATCCAACATCCAAAATCCCAAAATTGAGAAAGCCAACATCCAAAAAAATTGCAAATCCAAAATCAAAAAATCCAAAATCCAAATCAAAAAATCCAAAATCCAAAAATCAGAAAAATCCAAAATAAAAAACCAAAATCCAAACATTCAAAAATCCAAAATCCAAACATTGAAAATCCAAAAATGCAACGTACAAATTCCAAAAATCCAAAATCCAAAATCCAAGCATCAAAAAATCCAGAATAAAAAATAAAATCCAAAATCCAAGAATAGGATAATCCAATATCCAAAATCCAAAATCCAAAAATTGAAAAATCCAGAAAACAAATATTGAAAATCCAAAAATGAAAAATGAAGTTCCAATAATCAAAAATACATGATCCAAAAATCACAAAATCCAAAATCCAAAATCCCAAATCCAAAAATTGAAATCCAAAATACAAAAACTGAAATATCCATGAATAAAGAAAATCCAAAATCCGAAAATCCGAGAATATATAATCCAAAAATCAAAAAATCCAAAATACAAGCTCCAAAAATTCTATACCAAAAATCAAAAAATTGAAAAATCCAAAAATGCAGGATCCAAAATCCAAAAATTGAAAAATCCAAAATACGAACATTTAAAAATCCAAAAATTAAGCAGTCCAAAATCAAAAAATCAAAAAATCCAAAATCCAAAAAATTGACAAATCCAAAAATCCCATATCCAAAATCCATAAATCCAAAATCCAAAATTCAAAAATCAAAAAATAAAAAAGCCAAAATCCAGAATCCAAAATCCAAAATTTTAAAAATTCAAAAATAAAAAATTGAAAATCCAAAAATGAAAAATTGACAATCCAATAATCAAAAAATACAAAATCCAGAAATCAAAATATCCAACATCCAAAATCCCATATCCAATAAATTGAAAAATCCACAATACAAAAATTGAAAAATCCAAGAATAAAAAATCCAAAATCAAAAATTTAGAAAATACAGAATACGAAAATCAAAAAATCCAAAATCCAAAAAAACAAAAAATCCAAAATCCATATATCCAAAGTCCAAAAATTGAAAATCCAAAAAGGTGAAAAATCCAAAATACAAAAATTGAACAATCCCAAAATCCCAAATCCCAAATACAAAAATCAAAAAATCCAGAATACAAAATCCAAAATCCAAAAATTGAAAAATCCAAAATCCAAAAATTGACAAAAATCCAAGAATGAAAAACCCAAAATACAAAAATCAGAAATTCCAAAACCCAAAAATCCAAACATCCAAAATCCAAAATCCAAAATCCCAAAATCAGATAATCAAAAATCCCAAAATTGAAAAATCCAAAAATCAAAGATACAAAATCCGAAGAATTAAAAATCCAAAATCCAAAAATTGAAAATTCCAAAATGCAAACAATTGAAAATCCAAAAATAAAAATTCCAAAATACAAAAATTGAAGAACCCAAAATACAGAATCCAAAGTTCCAAAAATTGAAAAAACAAAATCCAAAATTGACAAAATCCAAGAATAGAAAAATCAAAAATCCAAAAATCAAAAAATCCAAAATCCAAAAAACAAAAAATACAAAATCCACTATCCAAAATCCAACAATCAAAAATTCCAAAATCCAAAAATTGAAAAAATCCAAAATCAAGAAATCCAAAATCCAAAATCCAAAATCCAGAAATTCACAAATCCCAAATCCCAAAATTGAAGAATCCCAGAATCCAAAATCCAAAAATTCGAAAATCAAAAATACAAGAATACAAATCCACAATCCGCAATCCAAAATTCAAAAATTGATAGTCCAAAATCCAAAAATTGACAAATCCAAAAATCCATGATCCATAATCCCAAAATCCAAAATCCCAAATCCAAAAATCACAAGATCCAGAATCCAAAAATTGAAAAATCCAAAAATCAAAAAATCTAAAATACAAAATCCAGAATCCAAATATTGAAAAATCCAAAATCCAAAAATTGAAAATCCAAAAAAACCCCAAATCCCAAAAACCCAAAATCCAAAATCCAAAAAACATAAAATTCCAAAATAAAAAATCCAACATCCAAAAATTGAACATTCCAAAATACAAAAATTGAAAATCCAAGAATGAAAAATCCAAAATCCAAAGATCAATTAAACAAAAATACAGAAATCATAAAATCCATAATCAAAAATCCAGAATCCAAAAATTTAAAGATCACAAATCCCGAAATTGTCCAAACATCCATAATCCAAAATCCGAAAATCAAAAAATCCAGAATACAACAATCGATAAATACAAAATACAAAATACAAAATCCAAAAATTGAAAAATCCAAAATCACAAAATTGGAAAATCCAATAATGAAAAATCCAAGATGGAAACATAAAAAGTCCAAAATCAAGATATCAAAAAATCCAAAATACAGAACTCAAAAAATCCAAAATACAAAATCCATAATCCAAAAATTGAAAAACCCAAAACCCCAAAATTGAAAAACCCAAATATCCAAAATCCATGGTCCAAAAATACAAAATCCAAAATCCAAAAATCGAAAATTCCAAAATACAATATACAGAATCCAAAAATCAAGAATCCAAATTCCAAAATCCAAAATCCAAAAATTGAGAAATCCAAAAAATCCAAAAATTGAAAATCCAAAAAATAAAAAATCCAAAATCACAAAATCCAAAAATCAAAAAACCAAAAATCAAAAAATCCAAAATAAAATATCCAGAATCCAAAAATTTTTAAATCCAAAATACAAAAATTGAAATACCCAAGAATGGAATATCCAGAATCCAAAAATCAGAAAATCCAAAATCCACAAATCATAAAAC
>JAPIWU010003434.1:0-21557 GCA_037576205.1 Pyrocystis lunula | reverse complement strand
CCCCCCCCCCCCCCCCCCCCCCCCCCCCCCCCCCCCCCCCCCCCCCCCCCCCCCCCCCCCCAGCGCCTACCCGAAGGCCCCAGGGGGAGATTTAATTGACCAAGTGGGTACCGGCTATTTTGGTTCGAGGGCCCCAGACGGGAATTTTTCACCAGAAGCTTTCAAAGAGACAGCATCTCATCCACACGTAAAAATGATTGAGCTCAAATTGTCCCAAGGAGCAAAGCCGGGCCATGGCGGTATACTTCCGGCTAAGAAAAATACGCCAGAAATTGCGAAGATCCGAGGCGTAGAGGTGGGCACGGCTGTTTTGTCTCCGCCCTACCACAAAGCTTTCCGTACACCAGAAGGGCTACTTAGGTTATTGGCACAAATGCGCGAGCTTTCCGGTGGCAAACCGGTAGGTTTCAAACTCTGTATCGGTCGTCGCAGCGAATTTATCGGTATCTGCAAAGCGATGGTGAAGACAGGCATCAAACCCGATTTCATCGCGGTAGATGGAGGAGAAGGGGGAACCGGCGCGGCGCCGCTAGAATTTTCCAATTCGGTAGGCATGCCCTTTCGAGAAGGTTTGGTTTTTGCCGTAGATACCTTGCGAGGTTTTGATTTGAAAAAGGACATCAAAGTCTTGGCTGCCGGTAAGATCATTACTGGTTTTCACCTATTCAGGGCGCTGGCTATTGGTGCTGATGTCACCTACAGTGCCCGTGCCATGATGCTGGCTTTGGGCTGTATTCAGGCCTTGGAATGTAATACTAACAAATGTCCGACTGGGGTGGCCACTCAAAATCCAGAATTAGTAGCAGGCTTATCAGTGGAGGATAAACGAGTACGAGTGGCTAACTTTCACCAAGAGACGATAGAGAGCCTGATAGAATTGATGGCGGCTGCTGGTTTGGAACGGCCGGAACAGATCAATAGAAGCCACATCTTTAGACGAGTAAGCCTGCATGATATCCGAAGATATGATGAGTTATTTCCCGACCTGGAGCCAGGCTGTCTTTTGCAAGAAGAAACGGTGCCTGATCAATGGAAAACCCTTTGGGCGGAGGCTTCTGCGGAGCATTTTTAACAGCTTCAAAGCTCGACCTTAGCTTTAGTAGCAGCTGATCAAAGCCGCTTATGGGAGCCGTCGCAAAAGCCCGGATTTCCAGTTTGCTTGCAAGTACAAAAGAAGGCGGTTTTACTTTCTTCAGCGACAAACACTTTGGGGCTAAAGGAAGACCCTTTATGAGAACCATCACAGAAGGGCTGATTGGAAGAATTGCCACAGGCACACCAAGCATAGGTTTTTCCTGCTTCGATTTCTACTGGTAAAGGGGCTTTCCCGGCAATTGTAGGTTTATCCATGTCTGAATTTTTTTGATATAATTATTAAGATTCTTTATTCTAAAGCTAGCTATTCAATACTTCCAGGACTCTGCTTGGAGAAAAGGGAAGGTGCCGAAGCCGTTTACCCGTCAAGGCGGCAAAGGCATTGGCAATGGCTCCCGCGACGATCGGCGTACTGGCTTCTCCAATGCCTTTGGGAGAATCCGTAGAAGGCATCATGGCAATCTCAATGCTCTCGGGCGCATCTGCTAACCGCAAAATGGGATAATCGTGGAAATTGGATTGCTGGACCTCTCCGTTTTCAATGGTTAATTGCTCACAAAAGACGCTGCTCATACCCATAATAATCCCGCCTTCCATTTGTGCCACTACATTATCTGGCTGCACAATCGTACCCGCATCGACGGCGGCCCAGAAATGGTGGACGCGAACCTTACCACTATCTTTGTCCAGTGAAAGTTCGCAGATTCCGGTGCAGAGGGCGCCACTTCGCTCTCCAAAAGCAATGCCACGGGCGCGACCTGCTGCGGGTGCTGTGCTCCAATTGGCCATTTCTGCCGCCTTTTCCAGGGTGGCCAGGGCCTGTGGATGGTCTTTCATCAGCACCCGCCGGATGTGGAGTGGATCCTTTCCTTGATCAGCTGCAATTTCGTCGATAAAAGACTCGATGGCGAACTTATTGGGGCCATGACCTACGGCGCGCCAATGCTTGATCCGAATGCCATTTTGTACCAGACGGAGGTCAACCGCTTGATTTGGGATATGGTAGAAAGCATTCTTGGCTCCACTGGCCAACAAGTTGGAGCCATCTCCTACGATGCAGTGACGCAGCGCAACAATATTACCTTCCACATCGGTAGCCGCATCCAACTTTTGCAGTGACAACGGACGGTACATGCCATAGCGCAAATCATCCTCTCGGGTCCAGAGAAGCTTCACTGGTTTTCCTACAGCTTGCGAAAGCTTGACTGCTTCCATGATGTAATCACTGGTACTTCTTCGCCCCAGACCGCCCCCTAAGTACTGCAAGTGTAACTTGACCTGATCAGCGGCTATGCCTAGCTCTTTGGCTACTGTCGGAGCAATGCTGCCCGGGTTTTGCGTTCCTGCCCAGATTTCTGCCGATTGTCCGTCTGTTGAGACAGCTGCAACGGCATTCAAAGGCTCCATTTGGGCGTGATAAACGTAATCATTCTTATAAGTCGCCGTGTATCGCTTATTACCTTCCCGTAGGGATTTCTGCACATCACCTGTACTGTGTAGCCATTTACCATCCGGGGCGCTATCGGCTAGTTTTTCGTAAGTGTCCAGATCGTCTTGCGAATTGTGTTGTCTGGCTTCTACCTCCTGGTCCCAGTCGATGGCCAGTCTGCCCTTCGCTGCCAAGGCCTTTTCTAAGGTGGTTGCCACTACGCCAATGCCGTAGGAAAAAGGTACAATGGCGACAATCCCCTCCATATTTTGTATTTCTGCAGAATTGGTCAAAGTAGGTTTCGCACCATGCATTTTTCCTCTTTCGAGCACTCCGTAGTGCATTTCGGGAAGCTGCACATCTACCGCAAATTGAGCACTGCCATCCACTTTGGCGGGAATATCATAGCGGGGTAAGACCTTACCGATCAGGCGAAAATCCGCCGGGGATTTTAGTTGGTGAGGGGGGATTTCCGGGATGGTATCCGGCACCTGGATAATATCTACGATTTCACCGTAGGACAGCCTTCGGCCGGTGGAGGAATGTGCGACCAGATTCGGCTCAGTGGTAAGTTCTTCGATGGGCACATCCCAATGCTGCGCCGCACTATGCAGGAGGATATGCCTGGCTTGTGCACCGGCCTGCCGCAGGCTGTCATAATATCCCATCACGGTTCTACTCCCGACATTGATCATTACCTTCCTATTGCCGAAGGCTTGGAAGCCATAAGTATCCACATCTATCGGAGCTGTTTCAATCTGGACTTTCGACCAGTCTGCATCCAGTTCTTCTGCTAGAATGACGGGCAGAGCTGTCATGGATCCCTGGCCCATTTCAGCTGCTGGGCTGTAGATAGTGATTTGGCCATCGTTGCGTAAATGTACCCAGGCATTAATCTTTTTCTCTGCTAGATCAGCTACTGGTTGGCCACTTTTTTTGCCAGATAGAGTAGGGTACAGGGCATAGGCCGTAATGGCTAGAGTTATGCCACCGGCGGCTGTAATAAATTGCCGCCTTGATATATTTTGGGAGGATTTTTCCATTGGATATGAGTTTTATCCTTCTTTGACAATTAATTAGGCTAGGAGGCAGTTTGTGCGGCTCTTTGAATCGCTTTTAAGATGCGGGTGTAGGTGCCGCAACGACAAAGATTACCATTCATATGCTGAATGATCTCCTGTCGGGTGGGCTTGTCATTTTTTTCCAATAGAGCTACGGCCTGCATGATTTGGCCAGACTGGCAGTAACCGCATTGGGGTACCTGCTCAGCAACCCAGGCGGACTGGACTGGATGCGTGCCATCAGTAGATAAGCCTTCAATAGTTTTAATGCGTTGCCCTTCGGTGAGACTGGAGATAGGCAAGTTGCAGGAGCGTATAGGGTTTCCATCTATATGGATGGTGCAAGCTCCACATTGACCTAATCCGCAGCCAAATTTAGTGCCAGTGAGGCCCAGGTGCTCACGGATTACCCAAAGTACGGGGGTTGACGATTCGGTATTGACGTTGTGTGTTTCACCATTGATGTGGAGGGTATAGGCTGGCATAGTTACTGGTTTTGTGAAAAAAGAGAATCAGCGAACGAAAGTGGTAGCCTAGTGAACAAACAGCAGGGGTTAAATATTGCTATCCCTATGTCGTTCAGCTAATGTACTAATAATTTGGTGTAAGTCCCTTCAGTTGCATTAGTCCCCAAAATTAGCGTATTACTTTTCGCAGCCATCGTCCTGTTAAACTTATAAGAAAAGGCTAGTTTTGTTCAGCCTTACAACTAAGAACATGTTCTAAACTCGACTTTAGCTTTTTGAAAAGCTCAAATACCTCATTGTAGAGGAGGATAAACCTTGAACTGTTTCTAATTAATTGATAATGAGCTACTTAAAATCATCAGTGAGCACTCCTGTAGGGGCTAATAGAATTTAGCCTTAATTTTGAACATCCGTCCTAAAACCTGATGTTCAAAATTAAACAAATACGCCAGTTCCCAGAGCGGGTGGCCGTCCCGTACTGTCTGAGCGGAGCGAGTTTACGGGACAAGCGTTTTTTGGTTCGTTTTTGAGGCGATTGTCAAAAATGAACAAAAGCCATTTTACCAGGCGCTTTGCCTAAGCAAGGATTAGTCTCAAAATGCTCATTATCAGAGCTTTAATATTGGCTTTGCCTTCGGCGACATACTTTTTTACATTCGCCAAAAAAAGTATGCAAAAAACGCTTGGCAAAAATAACTCGTCCCTCGAACAGTTTTTTGCCGGGCCACCCGCTCATGGATCTGGCTACAATTCAGGTGGCAACATGCTAAAGTCGAGCTAAAACCTAATTACTATATAAAATCATGTCATGAATAAATCCCGATTTTTTATCTTACTCGTGCTAAGCTTAATCTTAGCGAGTTGTGGTTCAAATGCAACAGAGCAAGAAGCAAACAATCAGACGATCCAACCTATGGAAGAACACTTTGTATGGGTAGGCACCTACACCCGAAAGGAAGGGCACGTAGACGGTAAGGCCAAAGGAATTTACGTTTTAAAATGGGAGGAAGAGACTGCACAACTTAGCCTATTGGATACCCTGGAAGGACTTCCCAACCCGTCGTATTTGACGTTTCACCCCAATGGGAAATTCCTTTATGCGGCTAATGAACTAGCTGATGGGACGGAGCAGGTCTTGGGACAGGTGACAGCTTATGCTATAGACCCGATACAGCGACAGTACCAGATGCTAAATAGTGTTTCCGCTATGGGGGATGCTCCCTGTCATTTGATCGTTCTACCCGATGGAAAGAATGTGGTTGTAGCCAATTATGTCGGGGGGAATGTGGCGGTACTGCCAATAGATGGACAAGGCGTGGTAGGAGAGGCCATCGCCGTCGCTCAACACGAAGGAAAGGGCCCGAACGAAGGTCGGCAGCAAAGGCCGCATGCTCATATGGTATATCCTTTTCCCAATGACCCAGCAGCATTTTTGGCAGTGGACCTTGGCATTGATCAGGTCGTTCATTACAAATGGAATAGTGAGGGCCAGCAACTACTAGAGGTAGCTCGTACGGCCACGATGCCCGGGGCAGGACCAAGGCATTTAGTTTTTCACCCACAAGGCAACTGGATGTATGTGCTGAATGAACTAAATCATACCATAGAGGTTTTTCTGTATAAGGATGTAAAGCAGGCGTTTGAACGGCAGCAGGTCATTTCTACCTTGCCAGCAGGATCGTCCGGTGTTTCCTATCCGGCAGCTATCAAAGTGCATCCATCTGGCAAATTCCTCTATGCTTCCAATCGAGGCAATACGGAGGAAGAAAATAGTATAGCGATCTTTGCCGTGGATGCATCCACCGGCAAGTTAGATTTACAAGGGGTAGCGCATACGGGAGGAAATTTCCCCAGAGATTTTGCGCTCAGCCCTAGTGGTCGATATCTGCTGGCGGCTAATCAAAACTCCGATAACATCCTGATATTTGCGATTGATCCAGAGGATGGAAGCTTAAGTCAAACTGGAACAAATTTTGCATTACCTACACCTGTTTGCTTGAAATTTCTATCCTTGTAAATTTGAGGAAGCCGAAACCTTTTCCGTTTTTTGTGCTCCGACCAAAACATTACAACTATGGCTATAGAGCAGCGTACTGCCTCCACCGTCATTCCCCGATTGAATACTATTGATGAGGCTATAGCCGACATCAAAGCGGGTAAGGTCATTATCGTGGTGGATGATGAAGATCGAGAAAATGAAGGCGATTTTATCTGTGCGGCGGAATGCGTCACCCCAGAAATCATAAACTTTATGGCCACCCACGGCCGTGGCCTGATCTGTTCGCCCATCACTGAACATCGCGCCGAAGAATTAGCGCTAACCCGTATGGTTACACACAATACGGATATGCATCAGACAGCTTTCACTGTTTCAATAGATTATAAGTTTAAAGGCTGTACAACTGGTATTTCCGCCTACGATCGTGCAACGGGCATTCAGGCGCTGGTGGACCCTGAGACCCAAGCCGAAGATTTTGCCCGACCAGGTCATATCTTTCCCTTGATTGCCAAGGATGGAGGTGTTCTACGTCGGACTGGCCACACCGAGGCAGCCATTGATCTGGCCTCGATGGCGGGCTATTACCCTGCTGGCGTCTTGGTCGAGATCCTCAATCCCGATGGGACCATGGCGCGCCTCCCACAACTCGTTGAAATAGCCAATCGCTTTGATCTGAAGATTGTGACGATTAAGGATCTAGTGGCTTACCGAATGAAGATGACCAGTCTGGTGAGAAGGGAAGAAAGCATGGAAATCGATACGGCACTCGGGCGCTTTGAATTCATGGCTTACAAAGAACTCAATAGTCCCAGAACGCACCTGGTGATAAAGAAGGGAAATTGGGAAGAAAATGAACCCGTATTGGTCCGAGTACATGCAGGATCTAACACGGGAGAATTATTCGCCTTGCTGATCAAAGGCATGTCCAAAGAATTACACAAAACCATGAGCATTATTGCTGAAGAAGGCAAAGGAGCCATCTTGCTGTTGCGTTATGATGAAGAAGAAGATCTAATCACCAAAACGATCCGCGCTCTAAAAAGCCAGCAAGAAAAAGGCGAAAAACTTAATCCTTTCTTACAGCGATACATGGATTCGGAGCAAAAAGATATTGGTATTGGCTCTCAAATTCTTCGTGACATTGGTTTGTCTAAGATTCGATTACTCACCAATACCCGCCGCAAATTAGTTGGACTCGATGGCTATGGCTTGGAAATTGTAGAACACGTAGGCTTTTAATAGACTTTATTGGGCCACGTAGCCTCCGTCGATGGGCAGCGTGTGTCTGGTGATATTTCTTACCTCGTCACTGATCCACAATGATGCGAGCGATTTGACCTTTTGCTGGACAGCAATTATCTTTATTCATCCATGTACGAAGTGCTAAAAGCCAGAGAAACTTTTTAATTCGACAAGCATGAGTAAAAAGCAATCGAAGTTCAGGTGGAGAAATGTGTTGAGAATCGGCAACCTGATTTTTCAGGTGGGTTGGAGAGTTGTAGTCTTCTTTTTAGTCGTTGCCTTGGCTCTGTTCCTATACCGGGGCATGCACGACGAAAACTATGCAGTGGAGGCTTTTCATGTACCGAAGGAGTTTTCGGAGGCCGGTTTGAATGGAGTGGTATTCGCCAACAAGTTGATGGATGAAGTACAGGCGGTAGAAGATTTTATCGCGAGTGTGAAGGAAAGGCCTACGGAAGTGCAGAGCGGGATCCAGCCCGATCTCGATTTTCAGGTAATGGGGATTGGCTTAACGGTAAATTCAATCACATACTTCCTCAAGGAGATCTTTGGTAAAGAAAAGCGCTCTATCGGGGGGGAATTGACCGATCTAGATCAGAAACTAGAATTAACCTTACGCATAACCGGACATCCCTCAGAACATTTTTCCATACCCTATGAAGTCGACCAAAGAGAAGAAGCTTTGCAGCATGTCATGCACGAAGCGGCCAAGGTGGTGATTGGCCTGTTGGACCCCTATCGCCTTTCTGTTTATCACTATAAAAAGAATGACACGGAAAGGGCGATGGAGTTGATTATGGATATCATCGCCACAAAGCCCGAAGAGACGGCATGGGCCTATCTGGCCTGGGGGAATGTCATGAACAAGTTGAACCGACCCCAGGAAGCTTGTGAAAAATTTGAAAAAGCGATCAAGCATCAACCTAATTTCAGATTGGCCTATGCCAACTGGGCTTGGACGGAATTCCGCAGTCAAAATTACGAAGCAGCTATACCCCTTTTCCAGAAAGCTAATCGAGGACAGTATGAAGAAGCATCTTACTACAATGGGATAGCCTCCTGTTATCGCAACATGGGAGATTTTAAAAAAGCGGAAACCTATTTTGCCAAGGCTTCGGCCTCTGATCCAGAGCACACCTTATGGTGGAATGGAAATTGGGCCGGGATGAAGTACTTCCAAATGCAGGACACAGCAGGCGCCCAACAACTGATGAAGGAAACGGGGGAGGATATGATAGAAGGCCCCAATAAATATCTGGCTTACTCAGCCTATTATTTCTATAAGAATGATCCGGATAGTGCCCATCTAATGGCACGAGAAGCCTTGAGCATTGCACCAAGCAACCTCTTGGCACTAAATCAAGTGGCTAATTTCTACTTTAGTAATGGAGATAATGAGGACTGTATCGAGGTGTGCAAAAAACGCATTGAAGTCTTGCAGTCCAATAGAAATGTAGAGAACTGGGCTCAACAATTGCTTAGTGCCTACAATATTCTGGCTATGTGCGATTATCGCCTGCTAGAATACGATTCAGCCTTGGTACACGTAAATTTAGCTATAGCGGTCGATCCGTCCCATCCGGTACCCTATACCACGCTAGCAGAAACCTATGCTTTCATGGGAGAACACGAAAAATTCTACGAAGCCTTGGAAATGGCCGTAGATCGCGGCTATGATTTTGATGCCATCAAAGCGGATGAACCCTATAGTCGCTACCAAAGTGAAGAGAGGTTTCGCAGTATCATCTATAAAAATAAAGAGGACAAAGAGCAACTGGAAGCAGCGCTCAATTGACGAGCCTCACCCATCATTTTGTGGTAAATGTAGGCCAGACTAGGAGGAAGCAGTAAAATTTATAGCCAAAAAGCTTTTTTTATTCCTCGGTAACCATAAATTTGCTGCCCTTACTATAATGCCTCAAATATGATTAACATTACCGTGATTGACCGAAAAGGGGATTCTCACACCCTGGAAGCCCCAACGGACATGAACATGAATATGATGGAACTTTGTAAAGCCTATGAATTACCTGTAAAAGGAACTTGCGGAGGAATGGCGCTGTGTTCTACTTGTCATATGTACATTGAATCCGATCACGAGCTAAAAGAAATGTCTGAAGACGAGGAAAATATGCTGGATCAGGCTTTCTTTGTAGAAGATAATTCACGTTTGGGCTGTCAGTTGCAACTGGTCGACGAAATGGAGGGACTTGTCGTTAGGTTGGCACCCGAAGATGAAGAAGATTAATTTTTTTCAGAAGCAAACTTGACCAATAGTATTATTTATCGTATTTTTACGATTAATTAGCGATATGGGAAATAAAAAAAACCTTTTCACTCCACAACAAAACCAGATTGCAGCCCTGGCAAAGGCCTTGGGACATCCCGCGCGTATTGCTATTTTGGAATACCTTTTGCAAGTGAATACTTGTATTTGTGGCGATATTGTAGAAGAATTGCCTTTATCACAATCTACGGTTTCGCAGCACCTGAAAGCTTTAAAGGAAGTAGGGATCATCACAGGAGAGATAGAAGGAGTGAAGACTTGTTATTGTATTGACAAGGAGGTGTGGGAGAGATTTGAAGGACTGTTCAGTCAATTTTTCCGCAGAGCAGCTCATTGCTGTTAATCGACCAGAAATAATTACCACCAATGGCGACCAAGATGTCGCTTTCTTTTTAACTTCATTCATCGTAGAAAAACGATTAAATTATGAACTTGACCGTTTCCGACTTTTTGCAGCAACTCAAGGCTGCTCCTGGCAACGAACTCCGCTTTGAATATGCTACTGGACAATTTGTGCCCAAAGCTTACCACATCACAGAAGTAAAGAATGTACATATCGACTCCGTGGATTGTGGGGGTAGACCAGATAGCTACGACCAGACTATAGTGCAATTGTGGATCAGTGAGGGAGAAATGGCCGATCGCCATTTATCTACCGAGAAAGCGCTGAAAATCTTTGATATTGTAGACAATATGACGCCGATAAAGAAGGACAGCCCGATATTTTTTGAATGGGGTACGGCAGCACTAAGAACCTCCGTATATGCCGTGGAAGCCATCCAAAAAGCTGACGGGCTGATTACCTTCCAATTGGCGGCACCTGCACCCGTCTGCAAACCTGCTCTGGAAGTCCTGGAACTGGCCACTGCGGATGCCAACTGTGGCACGGGGGGCTGCTGCTAAGTACTCTGTAAACTAAGTAGCTTCTCCTTTTGGGTAATGGATTTTGTCCGACGCTAAATATCCGAAGTGGGTTGGTCGATATCATAGGGTACTGGCTATATCATCCTCTCCATTTTTGGAATGGTTATGTTAGTACAATCGGCCCAACCATATACCTTGTGCGCGACAAGTTCTTACTTGTACGCGGTTTAAGTTGCGGGCTCCCGCCCGCCGTTGTCCTGCGGGCGGGAGCCCGCAACCTAGATCGGTGAACGAGCAGGAGCTCCTCACCTACTTGGCGTTAGTCTTTACATTTTTTTTGTGGCAAAGATCAATCCATTTCTGGGAAAGTAATGCTTCTGGATTCAAAACATACCGACCAACCCATATCCGAAGTTTTACGTAGCCAGCCTTGGAGAAACTTCGGATATGGGTTGGTCGGTATTTGAAAAAAGCTAAGAACTTTACTTCGCCATTTTTGGAACGCAATGTTGCTTCGTCAGATCTATGTCGGTGAAAGAGCATGAGCTCTTTACCCTCTTTGCTTTAGTTAGTAGTTAAACCCACCGCCTTTGGCGGTGGTCATGTTTGTTGGCTAAGCCAGTGAAAAGCCATATATTGAAATATGGCGAAGATCAAGTACCGGAAACTAGCCCACACGGTTTATCATTGCAATTATCACATTGTGTGGGCGCCAAAATACCGCTATCGAGTACTACGCGATATAGTGGCAGATTGGATGGAAGATAAGATCAGAACGATTTGCGAATGGAAAGAGGTTGAGATACTGGAACTGAATGTTCAGCCCGACCACGTGCATATCGTTTGTTCGATCCCTCCCAAGCTGAGTGTTTCCGATTTTATGGGCATACTCAAGGGCAAAACCGCTATAGCGATGTTCAAGAGTTTCCCAAGCTTGAAAAAGAAACCCTATTGGGGCAACCACTTTTGGTCGCGAGGTTATTTTGTCAGTACCGTGGGCATCGACGAGGACAAAGTAGTCCGTTACGTGAAATACCAGGAAGACAAAGAACGAGAGCAAGAAGACGACCGCCGGGATTTCACCCTCTTTTAGGGGTTAGCCCCCTTTGGGGGTTGCCTTACTTGATGCCACCACCTTTGGTGGTGGTCATTCACTATTTACCTTTCCTTTACAACTTAGTAATGAGTGAGAATTGCTACTTTAAAGTTATCAACATATGTTTGCTTTGAAAACTCAGTTCATCACACGCTTAGTTGTATCATGATTCATCATTTTATCCGCATTGCGCTCAGGCGCATTTGGCAAAACAGAGCTTTGAGCCTCTTGAAAATAGGGGGGCTGGGACTCAGTATTGCTGCTAGTATTTGGTTGGTTCGCTATGTGAATTATCATTGGCAATTTGATCGCTTTCACACCCAGGCAGAACAAATTTATCGGCTCAATCAACATCAAATTACGGACCAACAGGAGGAGCAGCGCAGTGCAATGACTGTAGCGGGGAGTGTGGTAGCCTTGCAGCAACAATTTCCGGAAGTGCTAGACTACGTTCGATTAGGCAGATGGATTGCCAATGATGTTGTATTTCAGCATGGAGAGCAAGCCATACGAGATAAGGATTTCTTTTTCGTAGATCCTTCTTTTTTTGAGCTATTCTCTTTTGAATGGTTAGCAGGACAACCTGATGAAGGCCTCAGCGCACCTAATACCCTATTTTTATCTGAGCAGCATGCGCAGGCCTTGTTTGGTTCGGAAAATCCGGTAGGGCAGGAGGTGGTATTTGAAGGACGCCGCAACTTTACGGTAGCTGGCGTTTTTCGCCAGCCACCTGCTCAATCTCATCTTCAATTTGGCCTCTTATGCTCTCTATCCACCGTACAACAAATGGGTTTGGATATTTATGCAGATGATCACTGGGAATATCCCTATGTGTATGCTTATGTACGTCTCCAGGAAGGTGCCAATCCAGATGAAATTACTGCGGCCTTCAATCGGCAAGTCAATCAGCAATATGCCAAACCTGCTCAGGAACATCGATTCGAATTGCAAGCTTTGACGGATATTCACTTATACGGGGATCGACAGTTTGAATTGGGAACTGGTGGCAACGGCCGCAGCCTATGGATATTGCTGGGAATAGCTTTGCTCATCCAGTGGCTGGCCTGGATTAATTTTTTCAACATCTATACGGCTGGTTCCCTGGCACACCTCAAGGCTTTGGGCGTCAGGAAAGTAATTGGCGCCAATCGAAGACAAGTCGCAGGACAACTCATGGTAGAGTCCCTTTTGCTGGCTGGTTTGGGGATAGGCTTAGGGCTAGGAATTGCCTATCTGGGGCAGCATGCTATAGCTAATTATTTTCCGAACACTTCTTCGCTGCTTACCTGGGTGGATTTGGGCTGGGGTAAACCTGGGTTTTATCTCGTGTTGATCTTAGCCGTTGGTATAATCATGAGTGTAGGCATACCTGCTTGGATGTTATCTAGCTTCAAACCTGCCTTTACGTTGGGTCAAAAACTTAGACTACCCGGTCTGGGGGCGAAATTGCAAAAGGTTTTGACCACCCTCCAATTTGCCATTATCATTGGATTGCTGGCCGGCACCTTGGTGGTTTACCAGCAAACGGTTTATATGCTAGATCAGGACCCGGGAATAGCCCTGGAGAACAAATGGGTGCTGCTGGCGCCGCTAGGAACCAAGCATTACGAAAATCTAAAACCTCATTATCAACAGTTTAAATACAGAATGGAATCCCTTCCCGAAGTGGAGCAAATGACTATGACGCGGGAAATCCCAGGAAACCCGCTGGAAGTACTGCAAGGAGTGAAGGTAGAGGGGCAACAAAAAAGCACTATTTTTGCCCGCTATACTGTTGATCCGACTTTTTTCCATGCCTACGAAATCCCTCTCGTAGCTGGCGTCGATCCCAGGAGCCGTTCGACGGAAGAATCCCAAGTAATCATCAATGAATTGGCCATGCGTATGATGGGCTATCAAAACCCAGCGGAGATATTAAACAGAACCATTAACTATTTCGATTCCGACCACCGGGTACTGGCGGTAGTAAAAAATCATCATCATCGATCCTTGCATCACGACATGGTTCCCATTATTTACGACCTCCTTTCAGATCCGACGGAGGATGGCTATTTTACGCTAAACTTAAATCAACCCCTCACTCAGACGTTTTTATCTGATGTACAAGAAGCCTACCAGGCAGCTTTTCCTCATGCTGTTTTTGATCATTTAGATCTCAGAGAACATTACCAAAACCAGTACCAAGGAGATTTGGATTTTCGTCGACTCGGACTAGCTTTCACGATCTTGGGGTTTATAGTGGCGGCATTTGGCTTATTCGGGCTTTCTTTGTTGGTTTTTGAAAAAAGGACTAAGGAAGTTGGGATCAGAAAGGTATTGGGAGCCTCAATCTCGGCCATTGTTACCCTATTGGTGAAAGATCTGCTGATTTGGGTCTTGCTTGGCTTTTTGGTAGCGTTTCCACTGAGTTGGTACTTGGTAGAGCAGTGGCTACTAAGTTTTCCCTATCGAATCAAGCCACAGTGGTGGATATTTGCTCTCTCGGGAATAACGGCCATGGTGATGGCGCTGCTGACGATGAGTTATCAATCCTGGCGGACCGCCACTAGAAACCCCGCCATCGTACTCAAGCAGGAATAAACATGGAACTCCGATCATTGACTGTCACGGATTGGCCAGCCATTAAGAGCATCTACGAAGAAGGATTAGCTAGCGGCATAGCCACTTTTGAAACGGAAGCACCTGCCAACTGGGAAGCATGGGATCAAAAATATTTGTCCCGCTGTCGATGGGGAGCCTTCGAGTCAGAGCAATTGATGGGCTGGATTGCGTTGACTCCCTTTTCAAAACGACCCGTTTACCGGGGTGTGGCGGAGATTAGTGTATATGTGCAAAAAGCGTCGAGAGGCAAAGGAATAGGTAGGCAACTGATGCAAAAGGTTCTTGCAGAGGCTCCTGGGCAAGGTTTTTGGACTTTGCAATCGGCTATTTTTGCCCAAAACAAAACGAGTATTCAATTGCACCTGGACCTCGGCTTTCGCCAGGTCGGCATAAGGGAGCGCATAGCCATGCGTGATGGTCAATGGCACGATAACGTACTATTGGAAAAGCGATTTTGATCTATTCAATGAGGTTGATCAAGGTACGATAGTCATCAAAGGGTGCATCTTTATCCTTCATCTCCAATAAGGCTAGCAATGCTGCTCCGTAGTGTTCTTCCAGTTCCCCGTAGGTTTGCTCACATCTAACCTCGATTTGACCCGCCGAAATTTGTTGTATTCTCCAATCATAGGTACGAGCCATTTTATCATAGATCTGTTGATTGATCGGTCCATGGTCAGCACTTGAAGAAACGGGATTGATTTCTTGGAAAGCAGCTGTATTACGGGCTATCAATTTGGCCCGATCGAGTACATAATAAGCAGTATGGGCCCATTCCGTGGGCGGGTCGATTAGACGCGAATATAGTACTAGCTGTAAATCTTCTTCATTTTTGATCATGCGTTCTCTCCGGCTTGCCCCTCGCCACTTCAAATCGAGGACAGCCTTTTCGCCACCCCTTGTCAGCACCAGGTCGGCTCGCCCACGCACTTCAATTCCTTGAAAAGTACCCTGTAGGCGATACTCTGTAGCCTCTACCTCCCAGCCATTTTGTTGGATCAGGTGCACTAAATTCCAGGCCGCATACTTCACCTTCTTAATGAAGGCGATGCGTTCCGGTTCGCGCCCGTAGAGGAGAAAGATGGCCCCTTCCTTTTGCAATAAGGCGGGTGCTTCCTGTTCGATCCAGTCGTCTACTTGTTCTTTACTCCAATGCCGGATATCTTCTTTAAAAAGTTCTTCAAAAAAACGATGCGCAAGGTTACCCATGAGGGTGTTTTCTTTCACTACGCTCAAGATGGTTGATTTGCGCAACTTGATGGCGTGTTTGAAGACCCATTGATAAGGATAGTAAAATAGATCTTCCAAACTCGTGAGGCTTTCACTATCTCTTTTACCGAGCTGATATTTTTCGTTTATGCTAATAAAAGGAGCTGGTTGTCCCAGGTGCCGAGGCTGGATGGCCACCTGCCGGGGCGCGGCAAAGAACGGCTGCCAGGCCTTGTAAGAAGTGGGCTCATCAATATCCCAGGTAATAGGACTTAAATCTTCAAAAGTGGCGGCTAGATCCCCGAATAGCGGATGGGCATGTGCTACGCTTCCTTCGACCCACTCAGATATGACTAAAACCAGCCGCTGCCGTGTTTTCAGGATGGGGTTTTTCCGTTGCCAAAGCATGACCGCATTTTCTTCTTGCGGACCGACCAATTGTACCCCTTTTTGGGACAGGTAAGCTCTTTCGTTATTGTACCAGCGCGAAAAGAAGTGATCCGGTTCATGTTGCGTGAAATTCCACCATAGCAATTGATCCGTCTCCTGCGTAAGCGCAGCAGGGTGGTGGATGTAGGACAACGATTTACATTCAGTAGGCCGGAATTCTACCGGGGCAGGCTCGTAAATGGCTTTTACTATACGCTCCAATTCCAGGTAGTTCAGATGGGTTTCCGGTAGAGCATTCAGCAGCTCTACAATCCGATTGGCTTGCTCGCCCAGTACGACCAAGGAGGAATTTTCATTTCCTCCCTCTTCAAAAGTATTGTAGGCCCATTTGTGCAATCGTTCAAAGATGGCCATCACATCCCCCTTTGGCACCACATCCTTCACGTTGTATCGCCTTCTTCTAAACCAAAAATCAAATTCTTCCCGAATGGCTAAGGGTTTCAATTGCAGATCAAATTGGCTTCTAAATTCCAGTTGGTCAAAAAAACGATTAATCATGGCTTTCCAGCCATCGCTGTCTAAGCCAGGATATTGAGCCATGGAGCTAGCTATGGCCCGGGCCAGCTCATCGTGTAATGGTTTGAGAGAGAGGGATACAAACTCCAAAATTTTGTAGGGGTCAATGGGCTCCCACAAAAAGACCGTAACCAATTTGAGTACCTGCAAAGTTGGCCGTGCCAAAGAGGCAGAAAGGATACCTAGACAAGCAATACCTTCTTGTATCAAGGCGTCATCGAGTACCCGGCTCTTATCGGGAATCAGGCAAAGGGGCTGCCATTCCGCCTGCGCTCCTAAAAGTTTGGCCAGGTGCACAGCTAAGTCCGTTTCTCGCTTTGCTTTCAGGATGAGCAAAGAACCATCTCTTTGCAAGGCCACCTTCTCCTTGGAGGCGGCCAGCAGCCTTTGCTGTAAAACGGCCAGGTCGGATGATCCCCGGATCGTGATGGGCGGAGGTAGCACCAGCCGGACCGCAGCGGCCTGTAAAGCGCCAAAAAATCGTTGCAGATAGTATGGTAGCAGGTCCAGCGGCTCGGTCAAGCGGACCTCAGCAAGGGGGTGCCTCCTTTTATCCAAAGCCGCTATCACAGCCATCCAGCGATCCGCATAACCCGGTGCCAATGGCAAAGGTCCGTCTTCTTCTATCTGTTTCCTAAACAAGGACTCTACTCCTGCCAGCGTATGCAAGCGCGCAGGCAAAGCACCAGACTGTTCAAAGGTCCATCCCGCCAGCAACAATTCATCCCGCCTGGAGAGCAGTTCTGCTGCCGTCGCAAACTGATCCGCGGCAAAGGAAGAAAGGTAAAAGGTGGCTTGATCTTCTTGTAAGTACTGCAATAAGGCCTGGCGATACTGCTCAATACGGAGATAGTCATTGTCATTGGGATGCCCCGCGAAGCCCATATGAGACTCCATGAGGTAGAGTAGATTTTTAGGACCTAAAGTGCAGTATCCTCCGGTGCTAAGCGTGGGTAAGGGAAAACTGAGGTCATCCAGTGCAAGTCCAAATTGTACAATCATAGTGAGCTTTCGAGGCGTTCTTGTTCGCTCAAAAATAGCCAAATAATTGTAGCTTCCTGATTTCTTGAAAAAAACAACTACTAAAAGCAGGTTCTACTAGACTTTATTCTAAAATAATTTGTATGCAGCAAAAAGTGCCTTTTGCGGCTGCCCTACGTTCGGTCCTCCCCTTAAGCGCTATGGCTATTAGGGTCCGGGCCTGCCTTGGGCAGCCACAAAATTCATCTTTTTTCTCCTATAAAACTATCCCAGACTAAAGTCTACTCTTCCTCTAAAGTATAGTGCTTTTCCAATTCGATAGCTTCGAGAAAGAAGGGCAAGTTTTGAATTAACTCAGATGAGGCTATCTTTATCAAACCTAAGCTTTCATAATTATCTAGAAGTACGATATGATGTTCGTTCAAATAGGTCATGACTTCTTCATTGACCGTATAACCTTGCTTCAATAGGGCTAGATATATATAACTCAAGGTCTTCCTATTTGTATAAGTCCATTGCCAATATCACGATAACGCTGATGATCAATTCTTTTGACCCCGGCTTTCAATTTGTCCCAGATCTCAGTGGCTGATAATTGCGGATAGCGTTGGCAGTAAATAGCAGCAGCACCTGTCACATGAGGCACCGCCATGCTCGTGCCATTTTTACGAGAGTAAAATTGATGCTTGTTGTCTTTGGGCCTAGCGGCACTATATACATCTATTCCTGGTGCAGCAAAATCAATATTGCCACCACTGCTGGGATCCAGGCCAGCGTTTGAAAAACTAGCAACCTGTAAATTTTGATCAACAGCTGCAACAGCTATAATACTCTTGGTATTTGCGGGATTACCCACTGGCTGTGGAGTAAAGGTAGGCCGCCTACTTTCATTCCCGGCAGCTGCAATAATCAGACAATTCTTATCCAAAGCCTTTTCCCCGATTCGTTCAAAAACCAGGGACGGTTTTTCTCCCAGTTGAACAGGAGTGCCCAAAGAGAGGGAAATAATGCGAGCATTTTTCTCTAAAGCCCAATCGATCCCATCTATAATACTACTGGTCGTTCCAAACCCTTTGTTATTCAATACCTTACCTACAAGCAAATTAGCATCTGGAACAATGCCATAGTAAAGGTCTTCTTCTTTTTTCTTGCCTCCAATAATTGTGCCTGCGCAATGTGTACCATGGCCGTTTAGGTCATTTGACCAGTCTTCTCCATCAATGAAAGAAAGGCCCTTTATATTTTTGGATTGGAAATCGGGATGATCTAAAAATATCCCAGTATCCAGTATCGCGACACAAACCCCATTTCCTTTTTCTATTGCCTTCGAGAAACCTATTGCTTCTAGCCCCCAGGTCATCTTGGAGGCCGTTATTGCTAGTTTGTTTTTTTCAGCGGCTAATTGTTCCACCAAAGATGACTCAAGCACTTTTATCCTTTCCAGGGTTTGCTCCATTTCTGTTTTTATAGAAGAAATAGTATCAATAGCACTGGATGACGAATATATTCTTTCTTGCTCCCAATGTATGACGCCAGGTGTCTTGTGGATAACACTTTGGAACTTATCCCTGTCCATCAGTTCCACTACCGCTACATTCAAGTGCTTAAATACTAAGCCTGCTCCTTCATCATAGATATCCTGTGCACGCAAACTAGCTCCCAGGTCTTCTGACGAAGCAAACTTGATACCAAAGGTATTTTGCATCTTTTTAAAGGAGGCGGTGTCCTTTGCATCCTCGATGAGGAGTATAGTTTTGTTAGTTGTCATGATTAACTTCAAACTAGATCATACTTACTACTGCATCAGAAATAAGCAGATGTATGTCTTGCGGATGAACCATAGCCTTTATTCTCCTGGCAAAGTTCTTCAGCGAAGACTGTTTGTTCATATTCACCCAAAGCATGGCAGCTCCGTCCAAAGATGAAGCACGGATAAATTGTTTTTCTGAAATCAATCCTTCCTGCAATGCTGAGAGTATCAATTGTTGTAATAAATCATTAGATACTCTCAGCTTTTGCTGGTTGTGCTCTAGATTCTCAGCTAATACATCTCGTAATTGCTGAAGAATAGAGAAAATTGAAATCCAATAGTTTTCTCGTCGGCCAGTCTTCACTTTTTCAAGTGTTACTGGATTAAAGCCACGTTTGGCCGTCTCAAAATAGCTAATTAAGTTGGCCACTGCTAGCTTTGCCTTCGTAGCCTGAGTGGAGGTGAAATACTGTTCAATATCACGAAGATAAGCAGGGAGTCGGTCATCAATCTCCAGGTTTTTGGAAAGGTAATAGTCATTCAGTTGGCTAAACTGTTGAATATATTTTTCCGTTTGTTGGACCAAGTGATGATAAAAAGGCTGCATTAATCAACTGTGATTTGTTCAACTTCATTTCCATTCTCATCCGTAACTTTTCTAATCATCAAGCCTTCTTCTACTAGTTCTAGCTCTAAGTGTAGCAGTAACTTATCATTATCTGCGGGAGACATGCTACTCGTCTCTGGAGTAATCTCTAAGCGATGAATATCAGTCTTTACCGCTCGGTATTGTTCTTTGATCGTTTCGTTGAAAGCCTGAGCAATATCATAATCAAGACTCTCATTTTGCCTTGAGGCTATCCCGGGATTCTTCGTGCGAACCGCTTTCTTGTAGAGTTCGTGAGCCTCTTTAGTCGGTAGTCTATTATCTATCTTTTTAGTATAGATATTAACTCGTGTATCCAGACGTTTAAAGTGAGATTGAAATTCGGGACTCCTAAGCGCTTGAGGCGTCAAAGGCTCAATTGGTTGACCATGCTTCTTACTGATTTCAGCCAGACGTGAATTCAAAGTATTGACAAACTGTTCTTCTTCAAGTTTGAAATCGTACTTAGTTTCCTGCTCGATACTGTCGATACGGACGGGAAGCTTCAGTTTGACATTTGGCATAGTGAACCTGGGAGCCCTGAAATATTTCAAGTACTCATCCTTAGCGTATTGTTGAGCTGCGACCACAGCTGCTTGATCCGCCAACTGGCGAGCTTTTAGCAGCTCGCCATGGATGTAGCCGAGGTAATCGGATAGTGTAATCATAGGACTTATGCACTTAAGAGGCCAAGTACTTTTTCTAGTCCTGCAGGCATTTCATCATTAGTGGCGCGGACTTTTACGCCCATCGAATATTCTTTTTCTACTTTGATGCCCGTAGAAGCGGAACGCTTATAAGAAACGTTAACATCAAATTTTACAGGTCCAAATTTGCCCTTTGCTCCCACGTCAACGCCTAGTTGGGAACTAACATCTCTGGTGTAAGTCGAGTTCAGCTTAACGTTAAAATCAATATCAAGGGTCTCAATTCGTAAACTAGGAATGCTCAAAATGGTAATAAATGGAACATTAACCGAAACGGGTACTGAGATAGGTGGATCTCCTGCATTTGCGCCAGGAATCGACTTAGTGTACGAAAAGTCAACCATCTTTAATTTGGATGGCTCAGTTTCTCCCTCCGCAGGTGCCTCGAAGGCCACTTCCTTGATAAAGGATGCCGTAGATAGAGAAGCATTGGTTTGCGCTTTAACTGCAGCTTCCATTGGGCCACCAATTAGAGAAGCAAAATCAATGCTCCCCAATTCGGCAGCAAAATCTGCGTTCGCAGCATTCATTGCACTAAAAGTAGATTCATCCAATTGAGCAAGACCAAAAATGAGTTGCATCGCATCTTTTGGTAAGCCTTGTAATCCTTCTTCCCAGGATGAGTCGTAAGCCTGCTGAAATTTTTCTACAATTTCTTGTACAGTCTTCCTGGTATGTGCCTTGTCTTCCAACTCTTCAGGTAACAAACCATGTATTTGCTCAT
Organism: Pyrocystis lunula; assembly: GCA_037576205.1. Lineage (NCBI taxonomy): Eukaryota > Dinophyceae > Gonyaulacales > Pyrocystaceae > Pyrocystis > Pyrocystis lunula. The sequence goes on along the minus strand of JAPIWU010003434.1, from coordinate 433 downwards.
AAGCAGTATCCCCAATCAGCCTCCGTATACCCGCTAGCAACTGAATCAATTCTTTCTTTCCTTGCTTAGAGTGATCTTCTGATAAACGTTTCTTTAGAGATGACATAGTAAATAGTGTTTAAATAGTGAAAAAATTCATAGTGTTTTTTCAGCGCGATTGGGTTATGATAGAAAAAATACCGTTTACTTAATTTTTGATACCGCTTATCCTTATAGAGTGTACTTATATTAATGGATAATGTTTCGATAATATTAGTTTTTTAATATTATGTATCAATAAAACAATAACAGTATTTCTCCATCAATAGGAGGGCACAAAAAGAAATTGCTGAAATCTGGTCATGATGGCTATATAGAGACTTTATTCTAAAATAATTTGTATGAAGCAAAAAGTGCCTTTTGCGGCTGCCCTACGTTCGGTCCTCCCCTTAAT
>JAPIWU010002328.1:0-21891 GCA_037576205.1 Pyrocystis lunula | reverse complement strand
GCCTTGCAGGCGGCTGATGAAAAACACATATGGAACGGCCATCTCGGTGTGGGCGCCCGTTATGACAGCAACATTGCGGTGATCGAACTGGATCAATCCACCAATGAGAGTGACCAGGCACTGGAGTTCGAAGGCAGTGTCGGTTATCGCTATCAGGCAACCCGGGACAGTCAGTTGCGCGCATCACTGCACGCCAGCGAAACTCAATACGACGACTTCGAGCAGTTTGACCTGCGCACGCTGCGGGCTTCGGTGGGCGGACATACCAGTTTTGAGCAACTGGAAGTGGGCCTTGATGTGCATGAAATTGCCGCCTATCTGCAGGATGAACGCTTCCTCAGCATGACTCAGGCGGCACCCTATGTTGCGCACCTGTTCGATGATCGTTTCTATGTGCGTGCAACGTATACCTACACCGACAAGACTTTCGCCGACAACCCGGCGCGGGACGCACAAGCCGACGCATTGGCCGCAGACGCCTATCTGTTCATGAATCAGGCGCGCACCTATGCCGCGATCGGTTTCAAGGTGCGGGATGAGTCGGCGGACGAGGCGCGTTTCGACTTTGACAGCCAGGGTGCCAATGCGCGCTTTTCGCACAAGTTGCCGGTGCTTAAGCGTGATCTGAAACTGCTGGCTCAGGCCAGCTATGAGCATCGCGACTACAGCAATCTGGACCCGACCATTGGTGCGCAACGCCAGGACGAGCGTCTGCAGTTCAAGCTATCGGCCACCCTGCCGCTGACGGATCTGTTCGAAGTGAGCGCAATTCTGGAACACAACGATAATCGATCTAATCTGGACCCGGCGGACTTTCACGAAAATATCGCCGCGCTGCAGATCGGTGCACAGTTCTAGGATCAGTTGACGCGCTCAACCGGCGCACTCAGCAGTCCGTAACCAAAAACTTCGTCGTAACCTGCCTGTCCCAGATCACGGGCGGTGCGACGCATTCGGTTCAACAACTCCGCGCGACTGCCGGAGCCCTGCGCAGCAGCCAGGTATCCGGCAGCCACTGCGGACGCAATGGAAGTCCCATGCTCAACCCGATAGCTCTCCGCATCCGGCGAAGCAACCATCACGTCGACCCCCACGGTGGCAAACTCAACATAGTTGCCCCGGTTGGCCAGTTCGAAAATGCTCAATCGCCGATCCACCGCCGTGATGCCCACCACTTCCGGGTAAGCGGCGGGAAACAGGGGTGGCGAGCCCGGTCCGGCATTGCCCACCGCAGCTACTGCCAGAATATCTTCGCTGACACGCCGCACCGCCGCCTGCAGCAGTTCATTGTGCGGGCCGGTGAGGCTCAGGTTGATCACATCTACCTGTTGAGCCGCCAGCCAGTCCAACGCTTGTATCAGGCTTTCTGCAGAGGCACTGACATAATCAGCGTCGCGGAAAAAGACCCCTGCGGCATACAGTTGGCTGTCCGCCGCAATACCTGGCGCGGTCTCAGACTGACCCACCAGCACTGAGGCAATGGCCGTGCCGTGTTTGAAATCGGGCGCTTTGCCGGTGGGGATAAAACTCTGCTGGCGTATACGTGCGCCGCGCAAGCCCGGATGTTCTGTCGACACAGCCGAGTCGACCAGGCCGATCTTCAGCCCCTTCCCCACTACCCGCTGCAAAGTGCCATCGCCTGCAGCCTGGTTATTTTCGGCAGCAGCGGCCGGGACATACAGATGGTCAAGGTCAATCTGCAACTCATCGCGCAATTGCACACCTGGCAGAATCCGCTGTACCGCGCGCAATTCTGACTCGCTCTCGATCAGAATCAGGCGTTTGTTGAGCGCTTTCAGATTCGTTGCCTGCAAACGCAATCCAGCACGCCGCAGGGCGCGCCAATCTGCCCGGGTGGCCAGCATCAGGATGCGGCCAGGTCTGAACATCTCCGTGCCGTCTGCATCCTGCGCCTGTTGCCAGCTTCTGCTCAGGGTTTGCAAACGATTGATGGCGGTACGCACCGGCAGACTCAGGCGCGTGGGCAGACTGCTGGTCAGCTGTCCTGGCAACTGGTTAACCGAGTCCAGAGTGGAATCGAGCACGCCATCGGGCAAGGCGGCATTGAGCGCCAGCGTATTCTCGACAATGTTTTCCGCTGAGGCCGAGACTGAATCCACCACGCTGTCGGCCACCGCTTCGCTGACCGCACCCACCACAGAACCCGCGACCGCGTCTGCCACATCATCAGCTACCGCTTCCCCGACTGAAGATGCCACAGCGCTGGCAACATCTTCACCTATGGCATCGGCGACCCCCGCACCTACGGCATCGGCAACATCGGCAGCAACATCGGCAGCGACCGCCTCTTCAACAGACTGCTGCACGGCTTCCTGCACGCCAGCTTCCACCGTCTCGCTGACTGCCTGCTCAGTGCTCTCGGCCACCTGCTCTTCGATCTGTTCGTTGACCACCTCTTCGAGATGGTCTTCGACCGAGAGCGCCATGGTTTCGGCGCTCAGGATGACCAGCAAAATTGTTGACAACAACGATAAACGCATCGATACGCAACCGGATTAAAGCTGTAATCTTAACATTGCAAGGAATAAACACCGTGACTCAATCGTTAAACAATCGACAGGCGCGCAATGGCCGCTTAAGCGAGGCCGTACCGGCCCTGCGGCGCTTCGCACTGTCATTAACGAGTAACTTGGCGGACGCGGACGATCTGATGCAGACCACCCTTGAAAAAGCGATGAAACAGGACTTACCAGCCGATGACGGCCTCACCCCGTGGTTATTTACTGTGGCGCGTAACACCTGGATTGACGAACTGCGCCACCGCAAGATTCGCCAACCTATGGCGGGTGAAAACAAACTGGAACCGAGCTTCGACGGCGAGGCGAGCCAGATCAATCGCCAGACATTGCATGAACTGGAGCAGAAATTGCGCGCCCTGCCGGATGAACAGCGCAGCGTGCTGGAACTGGTGGCAGTGGAAGGCATGAGCTACAAGGAGGCGGCCAGCGTGCTCGACATCCCCAGCGGCACGGTGATGAGCCGCCTGGCCCGGGCACGCACGAAACTGGTAGAGCTGATGCAGGGAGATAACCATGCAGAATGAGTCGATCACCGACGAAGAACTCAGCGCCTATCTGGACGCTGAACTGGACCCGGTCCGGGCAGATGAAATTACCGCCCGCCTGGCTGCCGATGAAGCCCTGCTCAACCGTCTGACCCAACTGCGCAGCGCCCAGGCAGAGCTGACCGAGCAGTTCCAGGCATTGAATGACACGCCACTACCAGACAGCATCAACGAACTGCTGCAGACGGAAAGCGCCTCGTCATCCGCCAGCGTGCTGCCATTCAAGCCGCGCCCGAGCGTCTCGCGTCTGCTGCCCGGAGTGGCCGCTGCGGCAACCATCGTGCTGGCCGTAATGCTGGTATGGCAACAACCCCCCACGGCCTCCCTGAACCCACAGATCGCCGCCATCCTCAACGATGCCGCCGATGCCAGCAGTACGCCGCTGGCTGATGGCCAGCTGCAGGTGCTGGCCACCTATGAGGCTGCGCAACAGCGTTGTCGGACCTATCTGCATGCCACTTCAGAGCAGACACGGGTACACGGCCTGGCTTGTCAACGGGCGGGGTCGGACTGGCAGATGGAGCTGGAAGTCAGCGAAAAAACAGCGGCCGGATATCAGACCGCAACGGCGGCCACGGACATCCGGCGGCGCATCAACGAACTGGGTCTGGAACGCGTGCAGAACTGACAAAGTTGTTGCTGTTGTGCGCCCCAAGTTGCTGCTCTGCGCACAACTGAGCACCAACAAAAAAAATTTAATCTGTCTGGAATAAAACCTGACGCTGGCCCGTTATCCCTATAACAACCAACGAGGTATTTGACATGAACAGACTCAACTTTTTTATCCCCCTGGTAATGATTCTGGTACTCAGCGCTTGTGCCAGCAGCGGTCCAGACTATCAGCCGGCGCGTAATACTGGCCAACCGGGCTACACCGAGCAACAGATCAGCGCCAACCGTTACGTGGTCACCTTTGTGGCAAAAGAATCCGAAGCGGCTGATGCACGGGATTTATCGCTTTTGCGTGCAGCTGAGCTGACCCTGCAGAAAGGTGGTGATTGGTTTGAAGTCGCCTCACGCGAGCAGCGCACGGACAAAACCCAACACCATACTCAGGTGTCAACAAGCTGGACCCGCGGCCAGACAGAATCGTACACCCGTTGCGGTCTGCTCAACTGCTCGACCCGCACTTATACGCGACCCGGCACAGTGGTTGAGCATCATCAGCCAGCCGCCAGAGGCCGCGCGGTGGCAACCGTTGAGTTTGTCATCGGCCAGGGTAACGTGCCGCAAGGGGCCGCCTATTACGATGCTGCCGAGGTGGTGGACACACTGCGGGATGAATTGCTGGGCTCTTAAGTCCAGCCCTCGCCCTGAAAAAAGCTTGCCGGCAGTCAGATAACACCTGCTGTCTAACGCCGCTACGTAACACCCGCCCTGCCAGGCTACCCCACCCGACGTTATCGCGTGGGGTAGCGCTTTTCCACCTGAAGTTTACTCATCTTCCGCCGCTACGCGAAAGCTTTCCGGGTTGATGGCATGTTTACTGAGCAATTTGTAGAACTCGGAGCGATTGCGTCCTGCCAGGCGGGCCGCCTGTGAAACGTTGCCTTCGGTCATCTGCAGCACGTGACTTAAATATTCCAACTCGAACTGATCCCGCGCGACACTCAACGCCACAAATCCATGGGATTTGCCCTTCAGCGAACGTTCAACGAGACTTTCGCTGATCAGCTTGCCTTTCGACAGCACCTTACAATGCTGCACCACATTCGCTAACTGCCTGACGTTGCCCGGCCACTGTGCAACCATGAGACGTTCCATGGCTGCTGGTGAAAAACCCGTCGCTACGCCGTCTTCGGCGTAGATCTTGAGAAAGTGATTCGCCAGCAGTGGAATGTCCTCCCGACGTTGATCCAGCGGCGGGAGTTCCAGCGTAACGACACTGAGTCGATAAAACAGATCTTCACGAAACTCACCGCGCTCTACTGCTTGCTCCAGATTCTGGTGGGTGGCAACAATCACGCGCACGTCCACCTCAATGTCGGCATCAGCGCCCACTGGACGGATGCTCGCCTCCTGCAGGACGCGTAACAGTTTCGCCTGAAAATCCAGCGGCATATCGCCAATCTCGTCCAGAAACAGCGTCCCCTTATGGGCCCGCTGGAACAAGCCAGGACGGTCGCGATGTGCACCTGTGAAGGCACCTTTCACATGGCCAAACAGTTCGCTCTCGAACAGCGCTTCGGGAATTGCCGTACAGTTGACGGGCACAAAGTCCGCTGCTTTGCGGTTGCTGGCATTGTGGATCGCCTGGGCAAGTAACTCCTTGCCAGTGCCGCTCTGGCTCTGAATGATGATGCTGGCGTCACTACCTGCCACCATCTCCGCCTCCTGCAACAGAGCTTCCATTTTCGCGTTACGCGTCAGTATCTGTGCCCGCCAGGCCGGGATTGCTGCCGTTTGATTCACGCCTTCACGATCACTGTGTTCAAGCGCGCGCCTGATCGTGTCCAGCAGCTCTTCATGATCGATGGGCTTGGTCAGGAATCCGAACGCGCCTTTCTGGGTAGCTGCAACTGCATCCGGAATGGTGCCGTGGGCAGTCAGCAGAATGACCGGCAACAGTGGAAATCTCGTTTCGATTTCCGCCAGCAGCTGCAAGCCATCCAGATCGTCCATACGCAGATCGGTGAGCACCAGCGCCGGCCGCAAGTGCTCCAGCAGCGCCAAGGCCTTCTTGCCGCTCGCGGCAGTCTCCACCTGATAGCCGGACCGCTGCAGACGAATGGCCAGCAGCTTCAGCAGATCGGTATCGTCGTCCACCAGCAGAATGTTCGGTGCGTTACTCATTGGGACTGTTGCTGAATGTCGTTCTGGTCGACAGAAAGCTGTTCATCGATGTTTTTCAAGGCCTGCAACTGGGTGAGCAGGCGGCTGTTTTCGCTTTGCAGTTCGGTCAACCGCAGGCCCGTCTGCTGTTGCTGAGACAGCAACGCGATGTAATCCAACAACAGTTGCCGTGGCCAGGCGTAAGTATCACTCAACCCGCTGATCAGCATTCTGCTGGCGGTAAGATCCTGCGCTGCGTGCGGCCGGCTCAGCACATAGCCCAGTTTCAGGCGGTTGCTATCGCTCGGATCCCGGTCAAATCGTTTGCGCATTTCAGCATGCTCGTTGATCAATTCACTGTCCACCAGGCCGTTTACATATTGCAGGTACGACAGTTCACTCGTTGTATCACTGGTACCGCCGCCGGCATTTAACAGTGTGCAGCCCCCACTCAGTGCGCCAGTAAGACAGATTATCAACAGGGTCAGTCTCTTCACCTGTCAGCGCCCGGACACAGGTGTGGTTGGCAAGCGAAGCCGAAAATGTGCACCGTCTCTTTCCTCATCGTCGACGATCGTGATCTCTCCACCATGCTGCACCGCATATTCCTGACTGATTGCCAGTCCCATGCCGGTACCCGCGACGATGGCATCCTGGGGTTTCGCGCCGGTATAAAACCACTCAAAAACCCGCTCTCGGTCCTGCGGCCGCAGGCCCGGGCCGCTGTCGCGGACATGGAGATCTACCGCCTCTGCCTGGTTGTGCAACGACACCTCGATCTCACCGCCATGGGGCGTGTATTTGATCGCATTGGACAGCAGGTTGTCGATAACTACCTGCAGCCGTTTTTCACTTCCGCGCAGCTGACTGTCCTGCAGGTGCTGTTTAACCCTGATGTGTCGCGCAGCAAATGCATCCGCGTGCACCTCCAGTTGCCGTGCCACCAGCAGTCTGAAGTTAAAGTCTTCGAAAGCGGCCTGTTCGTGCAGGTCGCCTTCCGCACCGAATTGCAGAAGTTGCTCGATCATCTGTTGCAGACGCACACTGTTGTTGCGCAGTATCTCTATGATTGCGCCGCGCTCCTGGCTGCTGCCAGCGGCATCGTCTAACAGTTCTGCGGCTTCTCGGATGTTGGTCAGCGGCGTTTTCAATTCATGGGAAACGTTACGCAGGAATTGAGACTTCTGCCGTTCAAGCTCGGTCAGTCGGACACGCAACCAGTCGAGACGCTCACCCAGTTCTTCCAGGTCACGCGCCCCTCGTACTGCAACCGGACTGGACAGAGCCCCCTTGCCGAGCAGCCGAATGCTCTTGTCCAGCTGCTTAAGCGGGCGAGAGATCAACAGCACCACCAGCAGAGCCAGCCCGATGGACAGCGGGATAACGAGCGCAGCCTGGCCGACCAGCAGGCCCTGCAGCAGTCCGGCCTGCTCTGTCATCGCCCGGCCAAGTTGGCGCGCGCGGGCATCGTGTTGCTGCAGCACATCGACCAGCGTCTGCCGCAACAGGTCAAGATGCGCTTCGAGCGATCCAACATCTCTCTGGCCGTCTTCGGTCGCAGGCGCTGGATTTATGCCTGTGTCACCAGCCGCTTGGGGCAACGCTGCTACGCCCTGCTCCGAGTCTTCAACTTCCTGTCGAGCATCAACCGCCGCCTTCACCTGCAACATCAGCGTCTGAGCGCTACCCAGCGAAGACCTGATACGACGGGTACTGGAGGTTTCCAACAGCTCTTCAATCAATTCCGCGGCCTGCCCGTAGTGGTCGTGAAACAAGCTTCTGTACGTTGCGTCACCCAGCGCCTGGTACTGTCGCGCCGAGCGCGCCATTTCCAACACGCGATCTGACAGGGTGCGCGTCTTGCTGGTGTTCGTCTGCACCGTCAACAACGCCTGCTGGTTTTCCTCGGCAAAGTCCTCCAGCTGGAGAATGGCCGTTACAATGGCTACTAACAAAGGCGCAGCAACCAACACGAAGCCGATCAGCACCAATCGTATGAGCGTAACTGAAGGTAGGCGCACGTTTGTTTGTTGTACCTGGACAGAGTGCAGCCATTGTACGCGACACCTGCACCGCCACATCAAGTGTCGCAGATCAGCGACACCTCAAGACTTGCATCCCAAAGCCAGCTACCACGGCGCTGACAGCCCGTAGTAACCCTAAAAGTAATTATTCCCATCCTGACCTGTCGCTGATCGACAACACATCTGATGCTCCGGCTTGTTGCGGAATTTCAGCTATCTCATTGATTTTAATGCCTTATCTACTGCTGGCATGGCCTTTGCTTTGTTCGTCGTACGCGCCGTGTCGATGGGACACCAAGCGCGAACTTAACCCTCAATCGTTGGAGATTGTAATGAAAAACATCAAATCAAAGACTCTGCCCGCTATCGCAGTAGGCCTGTCCTTCATAGTCGGCAGTGCTCTTGCCCAGGATCCAGTGGACGAAAAAGCACAGGAGCAAGTACAGGAGAAAGCACCCGCATTTCAGGAAATAGACCGTAATCAGGATGGCGCAATCACGCCAGACGAAGCGGCCAACACCTGGCTGGCCGGACGCAGCTTTACGCAGGCAGACGTGAATCGGGATGGGTTGATCACTCAGGCCGAATACACCAACGCAACCAGCTGATAGCTGGCTGAACGAGTGGCGCGCAAACGCGCGCCACTTCGCCAAAGACTGATAAACGCAAAGACATCACTAACAACACAAAGAACACGACCCTCGGTCGTATCCATAGAGTAAAGAGGAAACATCACATGCGACAATCACTACGAACATTCAGCTATCGCGCGTTTGTATTTTTTACCTTTTATGCAGGGTGCCTGCTGGCTGCAGGTGTCTGGGCAGATCAGAACAAACCCGCTTCGAACTCAACCCCGACGGTCAGCAAACAAGCCGTGCAGGATGTCTGGATCGACACGCGACTGGAGACCGCGTATCTCTTCAATCGGCACCTGAACAACTTTTCCATCCAGACTGACGTCAATAGCGGTCACGTGCTGCTGACAGGCACGGTCGAGTCTGACATCGATAAGGACCTGGCCGGTGAAATCGCACAAAGCGTTCCGGGTGTTCAGTCAGTTAAAAACCACCTGATCCTGAAAAGCGAAGTAAACTCGGCTGAGCAACCTATCAACGCAGACGAACAGCAGGAAGGTCGCAAGTTCGTCGAACTGGTGGACGATGCAACCACCACCGCACGCGTGAAAACCAAGCTGGTACGCAATGAAAACATCAGAGGTATGGCCATCGATGTGGATACTCAGGATGCGGTCGTCACACTGAGCGGTGAGGTAAAATCGAGAGAGCAGAAGCAACTGGCAGAATTGCTCGCCCGCAACGTGACGGACGTTAAGTCGGTAAACAATAAACTGGTTGTCAAAGCCAGCTAAGGAGCAGCACATGAAAAGCCAGACAAGCAAAGTAACCACCGCCCTGTTGATCGCGGCCCTGCCAGCCTTCAGCCTGGGCGCCGCCGGGGATCCCGAGTTCAGCTACACCTATCTGCAAGGCGGCTATGTCGACACTGAACTGGACGATTCCAATATCGATGGTGATGGCATGGAGGTAGAAGGTTCTATCGAGATTAATACCAACGTGTTCGCACTGGCCGACTATCGCAATCAGGATTTTGATTTCGGCATCGATGCCGACCGCTGGCAACTGGGGTTGGGGGCGCACACACCGCTGAATCAATCCATCGATCTGGTCGGCAAAGTATCCTACGTCGATGTCGATATTGATTCGGCCTTCGGCTCCGCAGATGGCAACGGCTTCGGTGTCGGCGTAGGTCTGCGCGGACGGGTCAATCCGGCACTGGAGTTGGAGGCAGGTATCGATCACACCGACCTCGATGGAGGTGACGAAACAGCGCTTGTGGTCGGCGGGCGCTACTATATCACCGAAGCGCTGGCGGCTGGCGCTGAATACAGCAACGGTGATGACACCTCCACCTGGGGGCTCAATCTACGCTACGAGTTTGATTGAGCATTCATAAAGCCGCGACCCTGGTTTCCGCTGGCGCAGGCCGGCGGAAACCGCTTTCTTCTCTAACTCTCTCTTCTCTAACTCTCTCTTCTCTAACTCTTTCGTCTCTAGATCTTTCTTCTCTAGATCTTTCTTCTCTAGATCTTTCTTCTCTAGACCTTCCGTCTCCAGTTACTTCGTCTCCAGTTACCGAACATCAATTACCGGCCGTATCCGGCTCGGTTGCCCCCGGACTGATACTGATCAACACATTACCGGCACGCTGACCAAAGCTGCCATAGCCCGAATTCAGAAACAGCCGCCCATTGATGATCACGGGCCCCGGCCCATCGATGGAACCCCCTCGACCTTCGATACCGTTGCGCGTGTCATAATTTCGATTGCTGTCGTAGGTCCACAGGACTTTACCGGTGGCGGCATCGTGGGCCCGCAGCGTACCGTAGAGATCTCCGGCGAAAACCACGCCATCGATCACAGTGGGCGCCGCGGAATGCGCAGTGAGACAGTCGCGCAGCGCGGTACGACGCTCACGGGGGTCGAGGCCTGGGTCTGGCTTGCAGCTGGGTCCCGGGGACGGTACCGACCAGACCACAGCACCCGTGAGCACATCCAGGGCATACAGGCCGGGTGTTGGTTCGCGCTCGGGATTAACATCTTTGATCACGGTCGGGCGATCCGCATTGGGGACATAAACGCGTACACCATCGGTTGCCATCCCCCAGTGAATGCCTCCCAGCGCCGAGCCCTTGCCGACCCGGGTCTGCCAGATCACCTGCCCGCCATTGTCCGGATCCAGAGCAAATACCACGCCCGATTTCTGGCCCGCCAGCAGCAGGTCTTTACCGGACGGCGCGGTGACCACCATCGGCGCCATACCGAAATCCAGATCTGGACCCGGATCATCGCACGGCGCATAGTCGGGCATCTGTGAACAGCCCCCATGCCAGGCATCGTTGGCAGTCATCTGCTGACTCCAGGCGAGCGTTCCATCATCCAGCCGCAACGCCATAATGGCATCACTGGTCAGGGTTGTGGGGCGTGAGTAATTTTCCCCGGTACCTACATAAATCAAGCCCCGCGCTTCATCCACCGTAGGACTGGCCCAGATGGGCGCACCGGACGGTGCGAACACGGCTTTACCGGCGCTTTCGCCCACTTTCACGGCTTCTCGCAGCGTGGAGCGGGTCTGCCACACGACTGCGCCGTTGGCCGCATCCAGTGCGGCTACCCCGCCGGAAGAGATGCAACAGTGGTGGTCCGGCATGCGCGCTATGCCGACCTCGATCGAGCTGAGCGGTACGTAAACCTTGTCCTGCGCCACCACCGGGGTGCCTGTCACACTATGGAAAGGATGGAAGCCCGCACGCTGCTTCCATCTCACCGCACCGCTGCGTGCGTCCAGCGCGTAGGCATCTGTGTTACTGGCCACGGCAAACACCACCACGCCTCCTTCAAGTCGCGCCAGGGTGATTGCACCACGCACGGCTGAACTGGTATCGACCCGCCAGTAGATACAGCCCGTGTGGGTATCCAGCGCAGTAACCGAGCCCTCAGCACCACCGATATAGAGCACATCATCCAGAATTGCGGGTTGCGAGCGTGCCTGACTGACCCCGGGAAAGGCGAACACCCAGTCGGTCTGCAATTGGGGTAGTTCAGCCTGACTCAGCCCGGCCTCGCGGCCGGTGGCATAGCCGAGTCCTGCGCCGCTGCCACCCCAACCACTCCAGTGTATGGTGCTGTCCGGCGTAACCGGGGCCTCACGGGTCTGGCAATACGCCGATTCCGGAATAGTCAGTGCTGCAATTTTTTTGCCGGTCAGCTTTTCGACCAACTGCCGTTTCTGCGCAATGCTCAGCTTCTGGGCCTGTACCTGCATCGAACCTGTTTCCATGGTCGCCAGCACCGCCAGCGGATTCATCCGCGCCAGCGCGATGGCGGTGGGTATGCGACCATCCGTCTGCTGGCCATGGCAGCTGCCACAGTGCGTGGCGAACAGATTATCTTCACTGGCCATGGCACCTTGCCCGAAGCCGAGTAAAGCCGACAGAGCCGTAACAAACAGACTCACCTGACGTAGATGCATCATCATGGTTCTCCCCTCCGCAATTATTATGACCTACGGCAGTTCGATCGAGTAGTGTAGATCTCCGCCACTCTGTTCCGCCGATGACTCCGTTTTGATACTCCAGTCACGGGTCAAGGTGTATTCCAGGCGCAGCGTAGAGATTGAATCCAGCAGACCCAGGCCATAGCTGACATACAATCGCGGGGATAGGTATTTGCCCACCACCAGCGCCGCTTGCTCTGCGTCTTCTCCGGGTGCCGTTTCGATGCCGATTTCATCCACCCCCAGTTTCTCGCCATAGCGTTCGGTCAGGTAGTTACCGCCTTTTATCCCCAGCGCCAGAGCGGCTTTGTTCAGATAGGAACCCTCAGCCGGCGTACTGCCCTCAAGCGGTCTGCCCAGTACCAGGTAGGACAGCCGATCCGACTCGGACATATTCGGATCGGAGGTCAAACTGAGTCTGGGACTGGCCAGCGTACCGCGAGCTCGCACGCCTACCTCAATATCGGGTTTGGGTTGGCGCATGGCATAAATATCGAGTCCTGGATTGGCCAACGGACTGTCGACCCAGATCAGTTTACCGTCACGCACCGCCAGGTCCTGACCGTACGCCTGGTAGCTGCCTTCTGTGATGGTGATTTCACCCTTCGCCGTGGTGACTTCATCAGGGCGTTCGGTAACAGCCAGCGTGCCGGCAAATTCTGCAGTGAGGCCCAGGCCGGTAAAACTGACCTCGTCACCCAGTTCCAGATCAAGATCAGCAAATACCGCAATCGGGCTTTCCTCTTCCGGCTCTTCATCAACAATGATCTGATCGTCAGACGGCTGTACCGCGGCTTGCGGTACTTCATCCAGTTCCACGACGGCCTTTGGTAACAGTACCTTGCCGCTTAAGTGCAGAGCCTGATTTTTAAACTCCGCGTCAACGGTCGGCGAAACAATCACTTCAGCCAGACTGTTGTTCAGCGCCAGGAAATCGCTGCCCCGCACCTTGAGCTCACCCTGGTAGTCGTTCATCAGGTCATTTATCGAGCCTGATACCTGTATTGCCCCGGCACCTGACTTCAACTGCGCATCAATCGACAGCGTATCCGGCGTGGGCAGGTTGAGGGTGACATGGCTCTCGCGCAGCATGATGCCCAGTTCCGGGATGCTGGTCTGCAACTGTGCCACGCGCGCTTCACCGGCCAGCTCCGGCGCGCTCAACCGTCCTCCCAGCGTGAGTTGACTTTTCAACGTACCGTCCAGTTGCTCGACCTGGTCGGAAAACAGTTCCAGTAACTCGATGGAATGCAGATCAAACTCGGCGCGTCCGCTGATCGACCGGTCGGCGAAGGTCGACTCGTCGTGCAGTAGCGTCCCCTCCAGCCGCAATCCACCGGCGGGCGGCAATTCCGTGGCGTTTTTATCTGCATTTACCTGCTTACCGTTATTTGCACCTGTCAGTGGCAGATGGGCCACCAGCTGCATCTGCTCGGCATCCGTCGTCAGGGTGATATGGCCAGGATCGAAGTCCAGCAGAGGTTGGATGCCATTCCTGCGGCGGGCGGCCACACTCACACCCTGCACCGAAAGGTCGACGATGCCCTTGAGTTGCCGATCAGGTACCTGCCAGTCACTGAAGCGGCCTTCGCCGGCCACGCTGCCCACGAGTTGTAAACGCGGCGGCAACCAGGGTGCCAGAATCTTGAGAGGAAACTGGCTGAGTTTAAAACCAGCCTGCTGTACGCCGGCCGTCTGCTCAAAATCAACACAGATGTGTATTTCACTGGACGCCAGGCACAGCGGCGCTAAAACCTGCGCTACCTGACCCACCTGTCCTTCTGTGGGCGATTCCAGGCGCAGCATCCCTTCATCCGGCATCGGCACCTGCAGATCCTGCACAACAAACTGATAACTGTCCTCGCGCAAGCCCGCCGATAAGGCCAACTGTAAGCTGCCCCACTCACTGCTGCCGTTCAATGCCAGTTGATGGTCGCTCAGCTTGCCCTTCACATCCAGGCTGAGTTGCACCTCATGAGGCGTCATGCTCGGGTGCGTGAACTCGGCAATTGACAGTGTTGCGGTAAGCTCGGGGTCCTGGACTTTACCACGCAAGGTCCCACTGCCGGTCACAGCCCCGGCGAAGTCCTGGGCTAACTGATTCAAGCGTGCGATCTCAACCTGCCAGGCAAAGTCAGAGGCCTGACTGAGCCCGCCGCTGCCACTGACGGACACGCCACCCCATTCCGCCGTCAGAGCACCCAGATTCAAATCAAGATCGGCCATGCTGCTGGCTCGAAAGTCACCCGCCAGGGCGGCCTCCAGCGGTTGCTCGCGCAACTGTCCGCTCACCTCCAGCTCAGTTACCACGCCCTGCCAGCGATCGGCCACCTGCTGCACGCGGGTGTTCAGTTGCAGATCCAGCTTGCCGGGGTATTCCTCCACCAGCATGCCTGGATTAATACCCGTACCCGTCGCGGTCAACGCCAGCTTCAGGTCCGGCGCCCAGCTCACCTCGCCGCTGCCCGCCAGGCGGCCTTCAAACACGTCAAAAACAAATTCCTGCACCGTAAGGTGCTGATCGGAGCCGCTGGCCGAAAGTTGCAGCACCCCGCTCGCCTCGGGCAATACCACCGAGCCGTTCAGTTCCGCCTGATAGTCTTTAAGTTCGCCGCTCACACGAAATTCACCGCTGTCGCTTTCCACCACGGCGGGCTCCGACACCGCGACTGGCCAGCGCAGCGCCTGCCAATTGCCCTGCAGGTCGACCAGCTGGGTGGTCAGGTTATAGCTGCCGGATGCGCTCAAAGCACTGGCTGCAGAGTTGAGATCGGCTTTAAGAATACTGATCTCGGGATGGGCGTAGGCGGCGGCGACAGTGCCGTTCAGTGTTCTGTCGATCAGTTCAGCATGCAGCCAGCCCAACTGTGTCTCGTTAAACGTCAGCTCAAAGGCGGCGGCGAGGTCCGCCAGAATATCCGTGACCTCAGCATGCACGACCAGGTTGTAGGGCGCGTTAAGCTGCCCCTGCAAACTCAATCCGTCGAGGGTGCCACCTACCTCGAGGGTGCCCTCAGCGACAGGCAGATCGGCACTCGCGTAGCTGAACTGACCAGCCAGGGTCAACGGCAGGCCCTTGCGGTTCTGGCTTGCGGCCGTCAGGTCAGCTTCCAGGCCCTGGCCGGAAAGCAGCAGTCGGGAAACCTGCAGTTCGGTATCTGTCAGTGCCGCACTCAACTCAAGTCTATCCAGGGTGAGCGGTTCGGCCTCTGCCGACGTGCGCAGAGTGGCATCAGTCAGCAACAGCTCTGCCAGCGAGATGCTGACGGGCAATTCCGGGTAGGCAGGTTTAAACGGCTCGGCGGCAGCGTCTTGCTGCGCTTGTGCGTCCGTTTCCAGCAACACGATGGCAAGTTCGTCCAGCTCAATACGATTGATGGTGACTTTGCCGTCCAGCAGCTCATACCACTGCCACCCGATAGCCGCCCGGCCAAGCTCGATGTCCAGACCCTCAGTGGTAAAGCGCACATCAACCAGCTCAATCGGACCCGCCAGGCTGCCTTGCAGTTGGCCCTGCAATTCCATCCCTGCAGCCGCGACCTGCTGTTGGGCGATGCGCCATGCCCATTGAGCTCCCCAACTGGTGTAGAGCACAATCCAGAGCAGCGCCACCGGCAGCACGATGAAGGCGCCAAACAGCAACCAGCGCCTCACAGGTCTGGCCCGAAAGTCAGGTGCAGGCGGAAGTCTGAGTCTGGATCGTCCAGTGGATGGGCAAAATCTATACGGACCAGACCCACCGGAGACTTGTAGCGGAAGCCGATGCCGACCCCCGCTTTGAGCTCTTGTCCGAGCTGGTTGGAGGCACTGCCGATGTCATAGAAGAACGCCATACCGTAGTTACCACGCAACAGCACATCGGCCTCGATACTGGCCACACTGAGAAACTCACCGCCGATCTCGTCGCCCGCGGCGTTCTCCGGCGAGATTGATTCGTAGCCATAGCCGCGCACAGAACGGTCACCACCGGTGAAAAATCTCTGCGAAGGGGGTAGTGCTGAAAAATCATCTGCCCAGGTGGCACCCAGCTCACCA
Source organism: Pyrocystis lunula (assembly GCA_037576205.1). Lineage (NCBI taxonomy): Eukaryota > Dinophyceae > Gonyaulacales > Pyrocystaceae > Pyrocystis > Pyrocystis lunula. The sequence goes on along the minus strand of JAPIWU010002328.1, from coordinate 5,898 downwards.
CGCATCAGCAACCGGGCCCGCTTACCCAGCGGGAGCACGACGTTCGCCCGCAATGTGCTCTGGAGGAACGTGGTGTCAGACAACACATTGGTATCGCCGCCGTGCACATCAAAGGCCAGCGCAATACCGCGCCGGGTGAACAACAGATCATCCACTTTCTGCCATGACAGGCTGAGCCCCGGACTGAGAATAGTGGCGCTTTCACTGGGACCATCGCCGAAGGCAAAGTTTTCCCTTGCCAGACTGATATAAATCTGACGGCGCATGCCCAGCCAGTTCTGTTCGAGGCGGCTGCCGATTTTGAATTGATCCGTTTCCGCATCACCCACATCTGCCCGTTCTGCACTGGCAAAGAATTTGAGCCGGTCACTCTTGATATCCCCAACGGGGATGCTGTACTCGGTGCTCAAGGTGCTTTTTATTTCGGACAGGCGCGCATCCGCTTTGAGTTGATGCCCCTGTTTGTTCAGATGACGGAATTCCGCACCCAGACCCAGCCGCGCGCCGGTATCCGTGCCATAACCGAGGTAGGTCGAGTACTTCCTGCCCGGGCTGGCCTGCGCCTTGATGAGTACCGGAATGTGCTCATCTACAGCGGCGTTACGTTGCACGTTAAAATCTACCGAGCTGAAGTAGTCACTGTCGGTCAGCGCCAGCTGCGCCTCCACCAGACGGGCCGGCTGAAACACCTCACCGCGCTTGATGTCCACCAGTTTGCCGACGATACGCTCATCCAGAACGTCCTGCTCCAGCACGATGTCGCCAAAGTGATAACGTTTACCGGCTACAAAGCGCCAGTTGATGTCCGCCCAGCGCTGCTCGGCGGACACCTTCATCTCGGCCTTGGTGAAGCGCGCGTCCAGGTAGCCTGCGTTATAGGCCTGATCGAGTATTTTTGTTTTGAGTTGAGCATAGGCACGGTGGTCCAGCTGCCTGCCTTGCTTGAATGGATGTTTCTGCAACAGCCTGCGCACTTCAGGCAGAGCATCTGTTGCGCCGCTGAATTCCAGTTCAACGTTGCGGTAAACAGTAGGCAGACCCGGGTCAATGCGGTAGTCCGCCTGCCAGCGCTCGCCCTCTTCCGCCGGCGGGGTCAGGTTGCTCTCGAGTTGCGGTGTGTAATAGCCGAACGGCTGTAGAGCCAGCGCGACCTGGCGTGGGGCACGCTGATGGGCGCGTAGTATTTCACGTTGGGTGAGCTTCTTTTTATCGGCCATGGTGTTGATGTCCAGCAGCAACAGCACATTCTCCCGCAACTCGCCACTGAGACCTTCTACTGACACCCGCACCCGCTCTGCCTGCGCCGGTAATGACAGACTGACGAGCAGCAGTAATCCCAGCAGGTCCTTCGTCCATAATAGCGGGCGCTGGATCGTCACAATTTCAGGTCAGGCTTTTCTTCATGCCCGGCATTGGACTGCCCGGTGGCGGCTTGGTTCGATTCTTCGAGTCGCGGATCTATCTCAAACAGCGCAGGACTGGACTTGGCCAGGGTCACGTAATTCTGATCGTGTTCTGCCGCTTGCGGATTTCTGACCAGACAGAACACCAGCCACAGCAGTATCACCAGCAGAAACACGCCGGCAAATGCGAAATAGGCCAGCGCTCCGAACAGATCCATCAACAGCGCCGCCGCCGTTGGCCCGACCACAGCGCCGATGGAATTAGTCAACAGGATGGCGGTACCCACCTCCAGAAACTGCCCGGGCAGACGGTCGTTGGCATGGGCCAGACAGATCGGATAAAACGAGTTCAGAACACCACCCATGAGCAGGAAACAGACGAAGTAGCCCTCGACGGGCAGATCAATCAGCAGCGGCAAGACCGCCGGCAGGATACCCAGGCCGGCCAGACCAACCATGACTTTACGCCGGTCGAAGTGGTCCGAGAGCTTACCGGCCGGATACTGGAAGGCGGCCCCACCCAGCACGATGGTGACCAGCACCAGTGAGGTGGCGAACAGACTGAACTCAAGCTCCACGGTGACCACCGGGGTCAGAGTAAACAGCATACCGGTCATCATCCCCGCGATCAGCACAGTGCCGATGGCCGCGGGGGCTTTGGCGGCAACTCGACGAATGGTAAATCTGACCTCAGCAGGTGCGGGTGGTTGTTCTTCCGGGCTGAGGGTGACCGGAATCACCGCCAGGGCCAGCAGCACGCCACCGATAACGATCAGATTAGGCGATAGCGCCCCATCCAGGTTTACCAACAACTGGCCCACCGCCATGGCAAGCAGCACCAGGGTGGTATATAAGGCCAGCGTCCTGCCGCGATTGCTGTCCGAACTCTGGGCATTCAACCAGGATTCAATAACAATATAGCAACCCGAAATGCCCAGGCCGGTAAAGAAACGCAGCATGGCCCAGTAAACGACGTCATCCAGCAGCAGGATCAGCAGCAGTGCAACGCAACACACCGTGGTGGTGGCACTGAAGACGCGGATATGCCCGACCAGGCCCACGAACTTCGGGATCAGCCAGCACCCGGCCAGAAACCCGGCAAAGTAAAGCGAGCCGGTGATGCCGATACTGGACGGGTCCCAACCCAACGCCTGGCCACGCAGAGGGATCAAAGCCAGCTGCAGACCGTGGCCCACCAGCAGAATAACGACCGATGTATAAAGCGCGATAAATCGCTTGGTGGGTTGCTGCATCAGATTAGCGGATCAGATTGTGGATCGCGTTGCGTTGCGCTGTACCTGCAAATCCTTCAACAACCCGTCGGCCAGACCGTATATCAGCCCGTGCACGGTCAGCTCCTGCCCCGCAGCCCAGGCGCTTTTTACAATGGTGGTGTTAGCCACGTTGTTGACCTGTTCAATGACATTGATTTCGCACAGACGGCGCTGGCGGGCTTCATCGTCCAACTGCGCGAGTTCGTCCTTGTACTTGGCCTTGATGTCCTTGATATGCAGCAGCCAGTTGTCGATCAGGCCGAGCTGATCTTCTCCGTCCGCAGCGATCACGCCACCGCAGCCGTAGTGCCCACAGACGATTATGTGCTCCACTTTAAGCACTTCTACCGCGTACTGCAGCACAGACAGACAATTCAGGTCCGAATGCACGACGACATTGGCAATATTTCGGTGCACGAAAACTTCGCCGGGCTCCAGACCCAGAATTTCATTCGCCGGTACCCGGCTGTCAGAACACCCGATCCACAGATAATCAGGTGCCTGCAGTTGCGACAAGCGCTTGAAATACTCCGGATCGCCTGCCTTTTTACCATCGGCCCAGGCTCTATTGGCGGCAAAAAGCGCTTCCATACTCTGCTCTCTGGTCATCGCGTGCCTATCCTCGTGTACTGCATTGATTCAACCGGCAATCAAAACACAGCTCAGGCGCTGGTGCCAGATTGCAGAGGGGAATAACGGCTGATTCGAAGTCAGAGTCGGTCCAGTTCGTTGTAGCGGATCATGCTGACGACTTCATCCACATACACCGCGCCGCGCTCGGAGTAGCGGGCAAGACCCTGCGCGAGATGTTCGCCAGAGAGCGGTTCCCCAGTGGACCGCAGTTGTTCGCGCAGGCGACGCAAATCGCGGTAGGCTTCATGGGTATTCAGATTCTTAAGATAGTAGGCCACACTGTGATGCACTGAGGTGAAATCAGCGACTTCGTGCCGGCGCCCGCGGGCGCGCTCATCCGGTACCACCCCACAGCCTTTTTCAAAGCACCAGACACCAAAAAAGTTATTGTACTCCTGGGCAAATCGCGAGGTGCCCCAGCCTGACTCTTTGGCTGCCTGGGCGAGCGCAAGCGACAGAGGAACCGTGTCCACCCGGCGCAGCAGCCGTTCAATATCACCTGCGACCAGCGGCTCAGTCACTTCCACTTCGTATTCCGTGGCCAGTGTCCTGACCAGGCGCCGATCACTGGCGGTCAATGAACCCGTTGCATGGCGCTGCTGCACACCAAGCAGCGCACGGCGCTGGCGACGGATTCTATCGTTGCCCGCCTTCACGGCCGGTTTCAGGTAGTCCAGAAAGACCGACTTTTTCACCTCCACGTCGGTCATCTTGTGGAAATCAGGCACGGGATCATAAAAAAGCATACCGATAAAGGCTGAGCCCGCGATGATGACCACAATCCACAGAAACGTACGAAGACTACCGATGACGGCTGACCCGAATAATGTTTAACGAAGATTAGCAAAAAACACACCCCACGCTCACATTCTTCAGGAGCTCTGATCAAGGCCCAAACGCTCAGAGCCCCTCTAGCTGCGCAGGCGTCGCCGCCAGCTCAGCCAGCCGATCACACTCAAGCCCGCCAGCAATGACAGCCAGATTCCGGGTTCGGGGGCGGCATGCCCTACCACCGGTGCACTATAGGCCAGTTGCGATACCCCTTTCACTTGTGGCACAGGAATATCCTGATCGGTCGCCGATCCTGGATCGTCGTTGTAAACACGTTTCGACACCGCGACAAAGGATGTCCAGCGGGTGACCAGGCCAAAGGTCAGGCCTAAGTCTGTAATACGGCTCTGCAACTGTTGCTCTGACATGTTATCCGGTCGGCGCTCGCGCGGAGATATGAACAGCTGGTTAAGATCGGCCACGGTTTCACGCGCCCAGATCTGGCGCAGTACAGGCCGCTCTGTCTGCTCGGTAAAGCTGACCCGACGCCTGAGCTCAGCCTGAGCCTGTGCGCCTTTGCCGCGCACCCTGTACTCGCCCTGGGCCGGGCCGGTGTAGCGGCCTGTCACGCGCACCGTCTGACCACGGTACAGATCCGGCAGCTCACGCGGCGTCACATCCACCACCGGCAGGTCACCCCAGTCAATTTCGAGATCAGTCAGCACGGGGGTCTGCAGGCGGGCTACCAGCTCAGCGGCTACCGCCTGCACAGTTTCGTCATCCTGCGTTGGGTCGAAATAGCGCGTAAAGCCGCGCCCCACCCGGCCCAACTCATCCAGCAGATAGCGATTCACTCCGCTGCCTACACCAAAGGCGAACAGACGCGCCCGACCGCGCAACTGTTCAACAAGACTCAGCACGGAGACTTCGTTGCCGATATAACCATCGGTGAGAAAAACCACATTGCGCACCCGGTCGGCTGCAACAGTTCCCTGCAGTGCCTGCTGAATGCCTTCGGTCATCATGGTGCCACCACTGCCATACAGGTTGGCCGCATATTGCACACCTCGGGCGATGTTGGCCGGGGTGGCAGGCAGCGGCGTGCGCGAAAACTCGGTGGCGCTGTCGCTGAAACGGATGATGCGAAAGGTATCGTCCGGCCGTAGACCCTTGAGTGCCTCGGTCATGAAGCGTTTGCTGGCCTGCATGGGTATGCCGGACATGGAACCGGAGCAATCCAGTAGAAAAACCATTTCCCGCTTCAGCACATCTGCGGCGGGCACGTTGCCCGGCGGTTCAATCAGCAGACTGAAATAGCCTGCTTCATCGGCCTGCCAGTGGGTCAGTACGCCGGCGTCGGTGGTTGTCGTCTCGAAAGCGTAACGCAGCACAAAATCCTGATTGTCGAATACCCGTCCGGCGGCAAGCTGCAGGTCCACCTGGGTAGAAGAAACATGCTGCAATGCCAGTGGGTGTGTGGGCGAATGCACCCCACTGAGCGGTAGCTGGCCTTCCAGTTCAGCTGACAGGCTGACCCGCTCCTGTACTACGGTACGGGGAATGTGGACCCCCGCGGTCGGTGGGTACACCGGTAGCGCTTCCAGTTCCCAGCGGCCATTGTCCGCCTGTTCAGTTGCCTCGTTAGAGGGGGGCGGTACACCCACACCGGGCGGTTGAAAGCGTGGCCCCACCACCATGGGGACCACCAGTTCATAAGCACCGTCCACCTTGGGCACAAGCTGCGAATACTCAATGGTCACAGTAATCGGCAGGCCCGGCATCAGATTGGCAATGCGTTGGGTGAACATATTCGGGCG
>JAPIWU010001220.1:2500-21953 GCA_037576205.1 Pyrocystis lunula | reverse complement strand
ATAACAATAATAAACATAAAATAAAAATAAAAATCAAAAGATAAAATAAAAATAAAAATAAAAATAAAAATAAAAATAAAAAATAAAATTAAAATAAAAAATAAGAATTTAAAAAATAAATATAAAAAGTAAAAATAAAAATAGAAATAAATATGAAAATAAAAAATAGAATAAAAATAAGAATAAAAATAAGAATAAATATAAATAAAAGTAAAATAAAGCTAAAATAGAAATAAAAAGTCAAAATGAAAATAAAAATAAAACTAACAAGGAAAATCAAAATAAAAAATAAAATAAAAATAAAAATAAAAAATACAAATTTAATAAAAATGAAAATAAAAATAAAAATAAAGATAAAATAAAAATGAAAATTAAAAAAATAAAAATTAAGATAAGACAAAAAATGAAAATGGAAAAAATAAAATAATATGAAAATAAACATGAAAATAAACAAATCAAAATGAAAATAGAAATAAAAATAAAATAAAAATAAAAATTGCAAAAAATAATAATAATAAAATAAAAATAATGAAAATAAAAAATAAAAATAAAAATAAAATAAAATAAAAATAAAAATAAAATAAGATGAAAATAATAAAATAAAAAATAAAATTAAAAAATAAAAATAAAAAAATAAAAATGAAAATAAACATAAGAATTAAAAAATAAAATAAAAAATTAAATAAAGATAAAAATCAATTGAAATAAAAATAAAATAAAAATAAAAATAAAATCAAAATAAAATAGAAATAAAATAAAAAATAAAAATAAATATCAGGAGGAAAATAAATATAAAAATGAAATGCAAATATACATAAAAATGAAAATGAAAATAAAATGAAAATAAAAATAAAAATAAAAAATAAAATTAAAAATAAAATAAAATGAAAATAAAAATAAAATAAAATGAAAATAAATTCAAAAAAATAAAAAATAAAATTTTAATAAAAATAGAAATAAAAAAAATAAAATAAATATGAAATAAAAATGAAAAATAAAAAATAATCAAAATAAAAATAAAATTAAAAATAAAAATGAATTAAAAATTAAAATAAAAATAAAAATAAAAATAAAATTGAATTAAACAAATGAAATAAAAATGAAAATGAAAATAAAATAAAAATAAAAAATTAATAAAAATAACAATGAAATCAAAAATAAAAATTGAAATAAAAATGAAAATAAAAAAGAAAAGATAAAAAAATAAAAATGAGAATGAAAATACAAAATGAAATGAAAATAAAATAATATAAAATAAAAATTAAAAATAAAAATGAAAATAAATATAAAAATAAAATAAAAATAATAAAATAAGAATGAATATAAAAATAAAAATAAAAATAAAAATAAAATAAAAAATGAAAACAAAATAAAAAATAAAAATAGAATTAAAAATAAAATAAAATAAAATAAAAATATAAATAAGATAACAATAAAATAAAATAGAAATAAAAATAAAATTAAACAAAAACATGAACATAAACATACACATAAAATAAAAAATAAAAATAAAATAAAAATAAAAATAAAAATAAAAAATAGAATAAAATAAAATAAAATAAAAATTAAAATAGAAAAATAAGAATAAAAAAATCCAAATCATAATAAAAATAAAAATAAAAACAAAAGTGAAAATAAAAATAAAAATAAAAATAAAAATAAAATAAATAAAAATAAAATGAAAATAAATAAAGATAAAAATAAAAATGGAAATGCAAATACAAATAAAAATGAAAATAAAAATAAAAATAAAAATAAAAATGAAAATGAAAATGAAAATGAAAATAAAAATAATAATAAACTTAGAAAAATTATATAAAATAAAATAAAATAAAATAAAATAAAATAAAAGAAAAATAAAAAAGATATAAAAATAACAATAAAAAAGAAATAAAATAAAAATGAAAAAATAAAAATAAAATAAGAGTAATAAAAATAAAAATGAAAATAAAAATAGAAATAAAAATAAAAATGAAAATAAAAATAGAAATAAAATAAAAATAAAAATGAAAATAAAAATAAAAATGGAAATAAACATAAAAATGACAATAAAACTGAAAATAAATATAAAAATATAAATAAAAATAAAATAAATTAAAATAAAATGAAAATAAAAATGAAATGAAATAAACATAATAATTAAAATAAATATAAAAATAAATAAAAAATAAAAATAAAAAGAATATTAAAATAAAAAATAAAAAAATAAAAATAAAAATAAAATAAAAAATATAAAAATAAAGATACAATTCAAAATAAAAAATGAAAGTGAAAATTAAAAATGAAAATGAAAATAAAATTAAAAATAAAAATAAAATAAAATAGAATAAAATAAAAATAAAATAATATAAAAATAAAAATAAAATAAAAATAAAAATTAAATAGAAATAAAATTCAAAATAAAAATGAAAATGAAAATTAAAAATCAAAATAAACATACAAATAAAATAAAATAAAATAAAATAAAATAAAAATAAATGTAAAATAAAATGAGAATAAAAATTGAAAATAAAAATGAAAATAAACAAAATAAAAATGAAATGTAAATAAAAATAGAATATAAATAATAAACATAAAAATAAAATAAAAAATACAAATGAACATAAAAATAAAATAACATAAAAATACAAAACTAAAAATAAAATAAAATAAAAAATAAAATAAAAATAAAATAAAATAAAATAAAATTAAAAATGTGAATAAAAATAAAATAAAAATAAATATAAAAATTGAAATAAACTAAACATAGAAATAAAAATAAAATAAAAATAAAAACGACATAGAATAAAATAAAATAAAATAAAAATAAAAATAAAAATAAAAATAAAAATAAAAATAAAATAAATATAAAATAGAATGAAAAAATAATAATGAAAATAAAAAATAAAAATAAATTTAAAATGAAAATGAAAATAAAAATAAACATAAAATAAAAATAAAAATAAAAATAAAAAGGAGAAATAACAAGAAAATAAAATAAACATAAAACTAAAAATAAACAATAAAATGAAATAAAATAAAACATAAAACATGAAAATAAAAATAAACCTAGAAATAAAAATAAAGATAAAAATAGAAATAAAATTAAAAATAAAAATAAAAAGAAAAATAAGAAACATAATTAAAATGAAAGTGAAAATAAAAATAAAAATAAAACTAAAAATAAAAATAAAAATAAAAATAAAACATAAAATAAAATTAAAAATAAAACATAAGAATAAACATGAAAATAAAAATCAAAATTGAAATGAAAATGAAAATAAAAATAAACATAAAAATAAAATTAAAAATAAAATAAAAATAAAATTAAAAATAAAACATAAAAATAAAAATGACAATGAATAAATAGAATAAAATATGATAAAATAAAAATAAAAATACAAAATAAAAAATGAGATGAACATTAAAATAAAATAAAATAAAAATGTAAATAAAAATAAAATAAAATAAAAATGAAAATCAAGATACAAATAAAAATGAACATAAAATAAACATAAAAAGAATAAAAATAAAAATAAAAAAGAAATAAAAATAAAATAAAAATAAAAATAATTATAAAAATGAAAATAAAAATAAAAATAAAATAGACATAAAAATAAAAATAAAAATAAACATGAAAATAAAAATAAAAATAAAACAAAATAAACAATAAAAAATAAAATTAAAAATGAACATAAAATAAAAAATAAAAATAAAAATGAAAATAAAAATAAAAATGAAAATAAAATAAGAGATGAAAATAAAATAAAATATAAAAAAGAAAATAAAAGTAAAAATAAAAATGAAAATGAAATAAAATAATCATTCAAAGAAAGATAGAATAAAAATAAAAATAGAAATAAATATGAATATAAATATAAGAATAGAAATAAAGAGTAAACATAAAAATAAAAATAAAATAAAAATAAAATAAACATAAAATAATGATGAAAATAACATAATATTAGAAATAAATGGAAAATAAAAAATAAAAATAAAAATAAATATAAAAATAATAATCAAAATAAAAATGAAGGATAAAAATAAAAAACAAATAAAATAAAATAAAAATAAGAAAAATGAAAAATAAAAATAGAAATAGAAATAAAAAATAAAAATAAAAATAAAAATAAAATAAAAAGCAATAAAAAAGAAAATAAAAATGAAAATAAAAATAAAAATAAAAATAAGAATAAAAGAAAAATACAAATAAAAATAAATACAAAATACAAATAAAAATAAAAACAAAATTAAAATAAAAAATGAACATAAAAATAAAACTAAAAATAAAAATAAGAATAAAAATAAAAATAAAATAAACATATAAAAAAATAAAATAAAAATAAAAATAAAAAATAGGCATAAAATAAAAATAAAAATGAAATAAAAATAAAAAAATTAAATTTAAAATAAAAAATAAATAAAAATAAAATTAACATACAATGAGCTAAAAATAAAACTAAAATTAAAAATGAAAATAAAATAAAAAATGAACATAAAATAAAAATAAAAATAAAAAGAAAATAAAAAAATAAATATAAAAAAAAACGAATAAACAAAATGCAAATGAAAATAAAAATAAAATAAAAATAAAATAAAATAAAATAAAAATAAAATAAAATAAAAATCAAAAAATAAAAATGAAAATAAAATAAAAATAAAAATAAAAATAAGAATAAAAATAAAAATATAAAAATAAAAAACAATAAACAAAAAATAAAAATGAAAATAAAATAAAAATGACAAAAATAAAAATAAAAATAAAAATAAACATAAAAATGAAAATAAAAATAAAATAAAAATGAAAATAAAAATAAAATAAAACTAAAATAAAAATTTAAATAAAATGAAAATAAAAATAAAAATAAAAATAAAATAGAAATAAAAATACAAAAAAATCAAAATAAAATAAAATAAAATAAAATAAAATAAAATAAAAAATAAAATAATAAAAAATAAAAATAAAATGAAAATTTAATGAAATAAAAATAAACATAAAAATAAAAATGAAAATAAAAATAAACATCAGAATCAAAAATGAAATTAAAAATAAAATAGAATAGAAATAGAAATAAAAAGTAAAAATTAAAATAAAATAAAAATAAAAATAAAATAAAATAAAAAATAAAAATAAAAATGAAAATAAAAATATAATAAAATAATATAAAATAAAAATAAAATGAAAATGAAAATAAAGTTTTAATTAAAATAAAAATGCAAACGCAAACGAAAATAAAAAATAAAATTAAAAACAGAAATAAAAATAAAAATAGAAATAAAAATAAAAAAAACAAATAAAATAAAAATTCAAATAAAAATAAAATTAAAGATAAAAATAAAATAATAGAATAAAAAATTAAAATAAAAAAATAAAAATAAGATAAAATAAAATAAAAACAAAATAAAAATAAAATAAAAATTAAAATAAAAATGAAAATACAAAGAATAGAAATAAAAATCAAATTAAAAATAAAAATAAAAATGCAAATAAAATTAATAATAAAAATGAGAATAAAAATGAAAATAAAATAAAAAAATAAAAATAAAAATAAGAATAAAAATAAAAATAAAATAAAAAAAATAAGAACAAAAATAACATAAAAATAAAAATAAAATAAAAAAATAAAAATAAGAAAAATACAAATAAAAATGAAATAAAAATAAAAATAAAAAATGAAAATAAAATAAAAATAAAAATAAAGAAATGAATATAAAAATAAAAATAAAAATAAACATAACTAATAAATCAAAATAAAAATAAAAATAAAAAATGAAAATAAAAACATAAATAAAAATAAAAATAAAAATGAAAAGAATAAAAAAATATAAAATTAAAAAATATAATAAAACTTGAAAAAATAAAAATAGAAATGAAAATAAAAATGAAAATAAAAATCAAAATAAACATAAAAAATAAAATAAAAATAAAAATAAAAATAAAAATAAAAATAAAAATAAAAAAAATAAAAAATAGAATAAAAATTTTTAAAAATAAAAATAAAAATGAAATAAAATAAAAATAAAATAAAAATAAAACCTAAAATCAAAACAAAATAAAATAAAAACTAAAATAAAAATAAACATAAAATTAAAAAACAGAAATAAAAATAAAATAATATAAAAATGAAAATTAAAATAAAAATAAAAATGAAAAGGAAAATAAACATGAAAATAAAAATAAAAATAAAAATAAAATAAAAACAAAAATGAAAATAAACATGAAAATAGAAATAAAAATGTAAATAAGAATCAAAATAAAAACAAAATGAAAAATAAAATAAAATAACAAATAAAAATAAAAATAAAAATGAAAATAAAAAATAAGATGAAATAAAATAAAATAAAATAAAATAAAACAAACATAAAAAATACAATAAAATAAAAATAAAATTAAAAAACAAAACATAAAATTAAAATAAAAATTAACATAAAATAAAATAAAAAAGAAAATAAAATGAAAATGAAATGAAATAATATAAAATAAAATAAAATTAGAAATAAAAATAAAAAATAAAAATAAAAACAAAAATAAAAAAATAAAAATGAAATAAAAATAAAAAATAAAAATAAAAATAGAAATGAAATAAGCATAAAATAAAAATGAAAATAAAATGAAATAAAAATAAAATAAAATAAAATGATAATAAACAATAAAATAAACATAAAATAAAAAAATAAAAAAATAATAATAAAAATAAAAATAAAAATAAAGATGGAAATAAAAATAAAAATAAAAATGAAAATAAAAATAAAATAAAAATAAAAATAGAAATAAAAATAAAAATACAAATAAAAATTAAAATAAAAATGTAATAAAAATAGAAATAAAAATAAAATAAAATGAAATAAAATGAAAAATAAAATAATAAAATCAAAATAATAAGAAGAATGAAAATGAAAATAAAAATGAAATAAAATAAAAATAAAAATAAAAAATAAAATAAACATAAAATAAAAATGAAATAAAACAAAAATAAAAATGGAATAGAAATAAAATGAAACATAAAAATAAAAATAAAAATGAAAATAAATATAATATAAAAATAAAAATGAAAATAAGAAAAAGAAATGAAAAAATAATATAAAAATAAAAATAAAAATTGAAAAATAAAAATAAAAAAATAAAAATAAAAAATAAAATAAACATAAAAGAAGAATAAAAATAGAAATAAAAATAAAATAAAATAAAATAAAATAAAATAAATTAGAAAGAAAAATAAAAATAAAATTAAAAAATGCAATAAAATAAAATAAAAATAAAAATGAAAATAAAAATTAAAATGGAAATAAACATAAAAAAGAAAATTAAAATAAAACTAAAATTAAAACTAAAAATGAAAATCAAAATAAAAAATAAAAATAAAATTAAAATTAAAAAAATGAAAAGGAAAATAAACAATGAAATTAAAATAAAAATAAAAAGAAAATAAAAATAAAAAATAAAATAAAATAAATATAAAAAATAAAAAATAAAAATAAAAAATAAAAATAAAAATAAAAATGAAAATAAAAATCAAAATAAAAAAAATAAAATAAACATAAAATAATAATAATAAAAAATGAAATAAAATAAAAATTAAGATGAAAAAGTATGATAATGAATATAATAATAAAATAAGCATGAACATGAAATAAAATAAAAATAGAAAATAAAAATAAAATAAAAATAAACATGAAAATGAAAATAAAATAAAAATGAAAATAAAAATAAAATTGAAATAAAAATGGAATATAATAAACATAAAATGAAAATAACATAAAAATGAAAATAAAAATGAAAATAAAAATGCAAATGGAAATAAAATAAATTAAACATAAAATAAAATAAAATAAACATAAAATAAAAATGAAATAAAAATAAGAATAAAAATAAAATTAAAAATAAGAATAACATATAAATAAAAACAAAAATAAACATAAAAATAAAATAATAATAATAATAATAATATATCAAAAAATTAAAATCAATTAAGAATGAAAATAAATAAACATAAAATAATAATTAAAATAAAAATAAAAATAAAAATGAAAAATTGAGAAATACAATTAAATTCAAAAATAAAATAAAAATAAAATATAAGAAAATAAAATAAAAATAAAATAAAATAAAATTAAAAATAAAAGTAAACATAAAAATAAAAATACAAATAAAAATGAAAATAAAAATAAAAATCAAAATAAAAATAATAATAATAAAAATAATATAATCATAAACATAAGAATAAAAAATAAAAATAAACATAAAAAATAAAAATAAAATAAAAATGAAAAATATGGATAAACATAAAAATAAAAAAATAAAAATAAAATTAAATTAAATAAAAAATAAAAATAAACATGAAAATAAAAATGAAAATAAGAATAAAAATAAAATGAAAATAAAATAAAAATATCAATAAAATTAAAATAAGTTTAGAATAAAATTCAAAATGAGATAAAAATAAAACTAAAATTCAAATAAAAATAAAAAAATGAAATGTAAATAAAAGTAGCATGAAAATCAAAATAAAAATAAAAAATAAAAATAAAAAATAAAAATAAAAATAAATAGAATAAACATAAAAAAATAAACTAAAATAGAATAAAAATTAAAAATAAAAATAAAAATAAAAATAGAAATGAAATAAAAATGGAAATAAAATAAATATAAAAATGAAAATAAAAATCAAATAAAAATAAAAATAAAAATAAAAATAAAATGAAATAAAAATGAAAATGAAAATAAAAATAAAAATGTAAATAAACTTAGAATTAAAAATAAAAAAGATAAAAATTAAATAAAAATAAAAATAATAACAATAATAATAATTAAAATAAAAAATAAAAATAAAAATAACAATAAAATAAAAAGAAAAATGAAATAAAAATAAAAATTAAAAATAAAAATAAAAATAAAAATGAAAATTGAAATAAAAATAGAAATAATAATAAAAAATAAAAATAAAAATAAAAAATGAAAATACAAATAACAATAGAAATACAAATAAAAATAAACATAAAAATAAAATTAAAATTAAAATAAAATTAATTAAAATTAAATTAGAATAAACTAAGAAGAAATAAAAATAAACTTTATAAAAAATAAAAATAAAAATAAAAATAAAAATAAAAATAAAAATGAAAATAAAAATAAAAATGAAAATAAAATAAAAAAATAAAATAAAAATGAAAATAAGAATAAAATAAAAATTAATTTAAATAGAAATGAAATGAAAAATACATATGAAAATAAAAGAAACATAAAATTAAAATAAAAATAAAAATAAAAGTAAAACTAAAAAGCAAAATGAAATATAAAATAAAAATAAAAATGAAAATAAAAATGAAAATAAAAATAAAAAAATCAAAATAAAAATAAAAATGAAAATAAAAATAAAAATAAAAACAAAATAAAATGAAAATAAAATAAACATAGAATAAAATTTAATAAAAATGAAATAATAAAATAAAATAAAAATGAGATAAAAATAAAATAGGAATAAAAATTAAAAATAAATATAAAAATAAAAATAAAAATAAAGAAGAATTAAAAATGAAAATAAAAATAGAAATAAAATAAAAATAAAATTAAAATAAAAAAATTAAAATAAAAATAAAAATGAAATAAAAATGAAAGAATGAAAATAAAAATAAAGAGATAAAATTAAAATAAAAATACAAATAAATATAAAAAATAAAAAAAATTAAATTAAAATTAAAATGAAAATAAAAATAAAAATAAAAATAAAAATGGAAATAAATAGATTAAAAATAACAATGAAAAATGAAAATAAAAATAAAAATAAAAATAAATATAAATATGAAAATAAAAACAAAATTTAAAAAAACATAAAAATAAATAAAATAAAATAAAGCTAAAATAAAAATAAAACGTCAAAATGAAAATAAAGATAAAACTAAAAAGGAAAATAAAAATAAAAATAAAATTAAAATAAAAATAAAAATGAAAATTAAAATAAAAATGAAAATAAAAATAAAATAAAAATGAAAATTTAAAAAAAATAAGATAAGAATAAAAATGAACATGAAAATAAAAATAAAAATAAAAATAAAAATAAAAATAAAAAATAATGAATATGAAAATAAAAATAAAAAAATAAAAATAAAATAAAAATAAAATAAAAATTAAAATTAAAAATAAAAAATAAAAATAAAAATAAAAATTAAAATTAAAATTAAAATTAAAATTAAACTGCAATAAAAATATTAAAAATAAAATAAAAATAAAAAATATAAAAAATAAGAATAAAAAAGAAATACAATAAAAAATAAAAATAAAAATAAAAATGCAATTAAAATAAAAATAAAAATAAAAATATAATAAAAATAACAATGAAAATAAAAAATAAAAATAAAAATAAAAAGAAAAAGAAAATTAAAAATGAAAATAAAGGTAAAAACAAAAATAAAAAATAGATAAACAAAATAAAAATAAAATAGAATAATAAAAATAAAAATAAAAATAAAAATAAAATACAATAAAAATAAAATAAAAATAAAATAAAAATAAAATAAAATATAAAATAAAAAATAAAAAATGCAAATGCAAATAAAAATAAAAATAAAAATAAAAATAAGATAAAAAAATAAAATAAAAATGGAAATCAATGAAAATAAAAATAAGAAAAAATGAAAATGAAAATAAAATCAAAATGAAATAGAAATAAAATAAAAAATAAAAATAAATCTAAGAAGGAAAATAAACATAAAATGAAATAAAAATAAAAATAAAAATGTAATTAAAATAAAAATGAAAATAAAAAAATAAATATGAAAATAAAAATAAAATAAAAATGAAAATAAAAATAAAATAAAAATAAAAATTAAAAAAATAAAAAAAGAACAATAAAATAAAATAAATATGAAATACAAATAAAGTAAAAATAAAAATAAAAATAAAAATAAAAATAATAAAATAAATATAAATATAAAAAATAAAATGAATTAAAAATAAAAAATAAAAATAAAAATTAAAAATAAAATGAAATTTAAAAAATAAAATAAAAATAAAAATGAAAATGAAATAAAAAATAAAAAATTAATGAAAATGAAAATAACGCTAAAAATAAAAATAAAAATAAAAATGAAATAAAAATAAAAAAATAAAAATAAAAATAGAAATAAAAAATATAATGAAAATAAAATAAAAAATTAAATAACAATTAAAAAAATAAAAATAAATTAAAATAAAATAAAAAATAAAAATATACATAAAAATAAATTGAAAATAAAATAAAATAAGATAAAATTAAATAAAATATAAAAACAATATAACAAATAAAGCAGAAATAAAAATAAAAATAAAATATAAAAAAATAAAAAGATGAATAAAATAAGTATAAGATAAAATAAAAATAAAATTTAAAAAATAAAAATAAAAATAAAAATAAAATAAAAATAAAAATAAAAATACAAATAAAATAAAAACTGAAAAATAAACTAAAATAAAATAGAATAAAATAAAATAAAAAAATGAAATTAAATTAAATTAAATAAAAAATAAAAAATAATGAAAATAAGTAAAATAAAAATGAAAATAAAAATAAAATAAAATAAAATAAAATAAAATAAAAATGGAAATAAAATAAAAATAAAATATAAATGAAATAAAAATAAAAATAAAAATAAAAATAAAAATAAACTTAAAAATAAAAAACAAAATAAAAATGAAATGAAATAAAATAAGATAAAATAAAATAAAATGAAAATAAAAATGAAAATAGAAATAAAAATTAAAATAAAAATAGAAACGAAAATAAAAATAAAATAAAAATAAACATGACAATGAAATAAAATAATGAAAAGTAGAAATAAAATAAAAAATGAAAATGATATAAAATGAAAAATAAAAATAATAATAATAATAAAATACAAATAAAATAAAATAAGAAAATAGAAATGAGAATAAAGATGAAAATAAAATTAAAATGAAATAGAAATGAAATAAAAATAAATATGGGAATAAAATAAAAAATAATAATAATAATAATAATAATGAACATGAAATAAAAATATAAATAAAAATGGAATGAAAATAACAATAAAAAGAAAATAAAATTAGAATAAAATTGAAAATAAACTTGAATTAAATAAAAAATAAAGAATTTTAAAAATGAAATAAAATAAAAAAATCAAAATAGAAATAGAAATGAAAATAAAAATTAAAATAAAAATAAAATAAAAAATAAAATAAAAGTAACAATAAAAATAAAATAAAAAAGAAATAAAAATAACAATAAAAATAAAATAATAATAATAATGAAAATAAAAACAAAATAAAATAAGATAAAATGAAATAAATAAAAATAAAATTAAAAAATAAACATTAAATAAAAAATAAATTAAAATAAAAATAAAATAAAAATGAGAATGAAAATTAAATTGAAAGTAAAAATGAAAATAAAAATCAAAATAATAAAAAATAAAATAAAATAACAATGAAAATAAAACAAAATAAACATAACATGAAATAAAAACAATAAAAATTAAATAAAATGAAAGTAAAATAGAAATATCAATAAAAATAAAATAAAACAAAAATAAAATAAAAATAAGATAAAAAGAAAAATGATAATAAAATAAAATAACAATAAAATAAAAATAAAATGAAAAATAGAATAAAAATAAAAATGTGAATAAAAATAAAAATAAAATTAAAATAAAATAAAATAGAATAAATTAAATAAAAAATTAATTAAAAATGAAAATAAAAATAAAATAAAATAAAATAAAATAAACATAAAATGAAAAATAAGAATGAAAAAAATAAAAATAATATAGAAATAAAATTAAAAATAAAACTAAAAATAAAAATAAAAAGGAAAATGAATGAATAAAATAAAAATAAAAATAAAAATGAAAATAAAAACTTTAAATAAAAATAAAAAAATTAAATAAAATAAAATAACAATGGAAATAAAAATAGAATTAAAATTAAAATAAACTGAACATGAAAAGAAAAGAAAATAAAATTTAAGCAAACTACAATAATAGAATAAGATAGAAATGAAATAAAAATAAATTAAAAATAAAAATAAAAACACAAATAAATTTAAAAATAGAAATAAAAACAAAATGAAAATGAATTAAAATTAAAATTAAAAATAAAAATAAAAATGAAATAAAAAATAAAATAAAAATAAAATAACAAGAAATAGAAATAGAAATAAAAATAAAATACAATAAAATAATAATATATATAAAAATGAAATAAAATGTAATAAAAAATAAAAATAAAATAAACAATAAAATGAATAAAATGAATTTAAAATTAAAATTAAAATAAAATAAAATAAATAAAATGAAAATAAAAATGCAAAAAATGAAATAAAATAAACAAATAAAAAAATTAAAACAAAATAAAATGAAATAAATTAAATAAAATGGAAAATGAAAATAAAAATAAAAATAAAAAATAAAATAAAAATAAAAATGAAAATAAATAAAATAATAAAATAAAATGAAATAAAATAAGATAAAAATAAAATAAAAATAAAAATAAAAATAAGAAATAAAATAAAATTAAATAGAATAAAAATTCAAAAATTAATAAAAATGAAAATAGAGATAAAAATAAAAATTAAATATAAAAATAAAAATAAAAATAAAAATAAAATGAATTCCAAATAAAAATAAAAATAAAAAATAATAGAAATAAACAAAAAATGCAAATGAAAATGAAATAAAAATAGAAAATAAATGAAAATAAAAATAAAATAAAAAATAAAAATAAAAATATAATTAAACATTAAAAATGAAAGTAATAATAATAATAATAAAATAAAATAAGATAAAAATGAAAATAAAAAAATGAATTAAAAATAAAATTGAAAATAAAACAAAAATGAAATAAAATAATAAAATAAAAATTAAAATTAATAATAAAAATAAAAATGAAATAAAATAAAAATAAAAATAAAAATAAAAATAAAATAAAAATAAAAATAAAAATAAAAATAAAATGAAATTAGAATGAATTACAATAAAATAAGAATAAAATTAAAATAGAATAAAATAATATAAAAATAAACATAAAATAAAATAAAAATAAAATAGAAATAAAATAAAAATTAAATAAAAATAAAATAAAAATAAAAAATAAAAATAAAAATAAAATAAAAATGAAAATAAAATGAAAATAAAATATAAATAAAATAAAATAAAAATAGAAATAAAAAATATAAATAAAAATGCAAATAAAAATAAAATAAGAATGAAATAAAAATAAAAATAGAAATAGCAAATAAAATGATAATGAAATAAAATTTTAAATAAAAAATAAAAAGAAAAATAAGATTGAAAATAAAATAAAAATGAAAATAAAAATTAAAATGAAAATAATAATAAAATAAAAACGTAATAAAATAATGTAAAAAATTAAATTAAATAAAAAATAATTGGAAATAAAATTAAAACTTAAATAAAATAAAAGAAAAGAAAATAACATTAAAAATAAAAATAAACATAAAAATAAAATAAAAATAAAAATAAAAATATAATAAAAATAGAAATAAAAATAAAAATAAAATGAAATAAAAATGAAATAAAAAATAGAATAAAATAAAAAATAAACATAAAATAAAATAAAATAAAATAAAAAATGAAAATAGAATAAAAAATATAAATAAAATAAAAAATAAAAATAAAAATGAAAATAAAAATGAAAATAAAAATAGAAATAAATGAAATAAAATAAAATAAGAATAAACATCAAAATAGAAATAAACATTAAAATAAAAATAGAAATGAACATAAAAATAAAATAATAATAAAAATGAAAATGAAATAAAAATGAAAATAAAAATAAAAAATGAAAATAAAATAAAATAAAATAAAAATTAAAATAAATAAAAAATAAAAATGATAATAATAATAAATACAGATAAAATAAAATAAAAATAAAAATGAAAATATAAATGAGCATAAAAATAAAAATAAAATTTAAATAAAATAAAATAGAATAAACTAAAAGTAGAAATAAAATAAAATAAAATAAAATAAAAATAAAATAAAAGATGCAAATAAACATAAAAATAATATGAAATAAAAAATAAAAATAAAAATGAAAATAAAAATAAAATAAAAATAAAAATAAATTAAAAATAAAACAAAATAAAAATAAAAATGAAAATAAAAATAAAAATTAAATAATAATAAAAATAAAAATAAAATAAAAATAATAAGAATAAAAATAAAAATAAAAATGAAAATAAACATAAATATAAAATACAAATAAAATAAAAATTTAAATAAAAATGAAATAAACATAAAATGAAATAAAATTAAAATAAAATAAAATAAGAACAAAATAAAACTAAAATAGACATGAAAATAAAATAAAAATAAAAATAAAAATAAAAATAAAATAAAATAAAATAAAAATGAAAATAAAAATAAAAATGAAATGATTTAAAAAGATAATGAAAATAACAATAACAATAAAATAAAATAAAAGATAAAATAAAAATGAAAATAAAAATAAAATAAAGATAAAAACTAAAATAAAATAAAAATGAAAATAAAAATAAAAATACAATGCAAATCAAAAATTAAAACAAAAATAAAAATTAAATAAAAATAAAATAAAAATTAAATAAAAATAAAAATAAAAACAAAAAAATGAAAAAATAAAAATAAAAATAAAATGAAAATAAAATCAAATTAAAATTAAAATAAAATAAAATAAAATAAAATAAAATAAAATAAATAAAATAAAATATGCTAAGAAATAAAATAAAAATAAAATAAAAATAAAAAAATAAAAATAAAATTGCAATATAAATAAAAATAATATAAAAAAACGAAAATAATATAAAATAAAAATAAAAAATAAAAATAAAAATATAATAAAATAAAAATAGAATAGAAATGAAATAAACATAAAATGAAAATGAAAATAGAATACAAATAAAAATGCAAATAAAAAATTGAAAATGAACATAGCATAAAAATAAAATGCAAATAAAAATAAAAAATAAAAATAAAATGCAATAAAAATAAAATAAAAATAAAATAAAAATAAGAATAAAAATAAAAATAAAAATAAACATAATATAGAATAAATTAAAAATTAAAATAAAAATAAACATAAAAATAAAAAAGAAAATGAAATAAAAATGGAAATAAAATAAATATAAAAAATAATTTAAAAATAAAATGAAATAAAAATAGAAATAAAAATGAAAATAAAAATAAAATGGAAATAAAAATAAAAAAATGAAAATAAAAATGCAAATGAAATAAAAATTGAAAAAATAAATATAGAAATGAAAATAAAAATAAAATAAAAATAAAAATAAAAATTAAAATAAGAATGGCAATAATAATAAAAAATAAAAATGAAAATAAAAATAAAAACTAAAATAAAAGGAAAAATAAAAATAAAAATGAAAATAAAAATAAAAATAAAATAAAAATAAAAATAGAAAAAAGAATGAAAATAAAAATAAAAATAAAAACAAAAATGGAAATAGAAATAATTTTAAAAATAAAAATAAGAATAAAAAATGAAAACACAAATAAAGATAGAAATAAGAATAAAAATAAACATAAAAATATAATAAAATAAAATGAGATAGAATAAAATAAAATAAAATAAAATGAAAATAAAAAAATAAAATAAATTAAAATAATTAAAATAAATTTCAAAATAATAACAAAAATAAAAATAAAAATGAAAATAAAAATAGAAATACAAATTAAATAGACAATGCAATAAAAATGAAAATAAACATAAAATAAAAAAGAAAATGAAATAAAAATGGAAATAAAATAAATATAAAAAAATATAAAAATGAAAATAAAATAAAAATAAAAATAAAAATGCAAATAAAAATAAAATGAAAATAAAAATAAAAAAATAAAAATAAAAATGCAAATGAAATAAAAATTGAAAAAATAAATATGAAAATGAAAATAAAAATAAAATAAAAATAAAAAGAGGAAATAAAAATAAGAATGACAATAATAATAAAAAATAAAAATGAAAATAAAAATAAAAAATAAAATAAAAGGAAAAATAAAAATAAAAATGAAAATAAAAATAAAAATAAAATAAAAATAAAAATAGAAAAAAGAATGAAAATGAAAATAAAAATAAAAACAAAAATAAAAATAGAAATAATTTTAAAAAATAAAAATAAAAATAAAAAAATGAAAACACAAATAAAGATAGAAATAAGAATAAAAATATACATAAAAATATAATAAAATAAAATGAGATAGAATAAAATAAAATAAAATAAAATAAAAATAAAATAAAATAAAATTAATTAAAAAATTAAAATAAAATTAAAAATAATAACAAAAATAAAAATTAAAATAAAAATAAAAATAAAAATAAAAATTAAATAAAAAATGCAATAAAAATGAAAATAAACATAAAATAAAATAAATTAAAATAAAAATAAAATGAAAAGTAAAAATGAAAATTAACTAAATATAAAATAAAAATAAAATTAAAATTAAAATAAAAATAAAAAAATAATAAAAAGGAAAATAAAAAATAAAATAAAAATAAAAATAAAAATAAAAATGAAAATAAAAATAGAAAATAAAAAATAAAGTAAAAATAAAAAATAAATATGAAATTAAAATTAAAATAAAATGAACATAAAATGAAAGTATAATAAAATTAAATAAAAATAAAAATAAAGAAGAATAAAATAAAAATGAAATAAAAATAAAAATAAAATAAAAATAAAATTAAATATGAAAATAAAAATAGAAATCAAATAAAAATGTATTAAAAATATAAATAAACATGAAAATAAACATAGAAATAAAAATAAAAATAAAATAAAAATGAAATAAAAATAAAAAATAAAATTAAAATAAAAATAAAAAGATAAAAATAAAAATAAAAATAAAAAAAATAAAAATGAAAACAAAATAAAAAACAAATACAAAAATAAAAAAATAAAAGAAAATAGAAATAAAAATAAAAGTCAAAATAAAAAATAAAATTAAAATTAAAAATAAAAATAGAAATAAAAATAAAAATGTAAATGAAAATGAAAATAAAAATAAAATAAAAATAAACATAAAATAAAAATAAAAATTCAAAAATAAGAGCTAAACTAATAATAAAAGACCAAAATGAAAATAAAAATAAAACTAAAAAGAAAAATAAAAATGCAAATAAAATAAAAATAAAATTAAAAATAAAAATAAAATAGAATTGAAAATAAAAATAAAAAAATAAAAATAAAATAAAGATGAAAATAAAAATGAAAATAAAAATGAACATAAAAATAAGAAAATGAAAATCAAATTCAAAAAATGAAAAATAAAATTAAAAATGAAAATAAAAATAAGAATGAAATAAAAATAAAAATAAAAATAAAAATAAAAATAAAATAAAATAAAATAAAATAAAATAAAATAAATATAATAACAATAAAAAATAAAAATAAAAATAAAATAAAAATAAAATAAAAATAGAATAAAAATAAAATAAAATAAAAAATAAAAAAATAAAAATGGAAATAACAATAAAAATAAAAATAAAAATGGAATAAGTAAAAATAAAAATAAATGAAAAGACAAAATAAAATTTAAATACAAATAAAAATAAAGTTAGGAAGCAAAATAAAAATAAAAATGAAATAAAAATAAAAATAAAGAAAAATAAAAATAAAAATAAAAATAAAAATAAAGTAAAAATGAAAATAAAAATTAAAATGAAAATGAAAATAAAAATAAAATAAAAATAAAAATAAAATAAAACTGAAATAAAAAATGACATAAAATCAAAATAAAATTAAATTAAAAATGAAAATAAAAATTAAAATAAAAATAAAGATGAAAAAAATAAAAATAAAAATAAATTAAAATAAACATAAAATGAAAATGAATTAAACATAAAAATAAAAAATAAAATAAAAATAAAAATGAAAATAAAATAAGAATTAAAATAAATAAACATGAAATAAAAATTAAAATAAAAATAAATATAAAATGACAATAAAATAAATTTTAAAATAGAAATTAAAATAAAAATAAAAATAAAATAACAAGAAATAGAAATAGAAATAAAAATAAAATACAATAAAATAATAATATAAATAAAAATGGCATAAATTGAAATAAAAAATAAAAATAAAATAAACAATAAAATAAACAAGATGAATTAAAAATTAAAATTAAAATAAAATAAAATAAATGAAATGAAAATAAAAATGCAAATAAAATAAAATAAAATAAACAAATAAAAAAATTAAAACAAAATAAAATGAAATAAAATTAAATAAAATGAAAAATGAAAATAAAAATAAAAATAAAAATAAAATAATAATAAAAATAAAATAAAAATAAAAAAGAAAATAAAATAAAATAAAATAAAATGAAATAAAATAAAAAATAAAAATAAAATAAAAATAAAAAATAAAAATAAAAAATAAAATAAAATTAAATAAAATAAAAATTGAATAAAAAAATTAAATAAAAAATGAAAATAAAGATAAAAATAAAATTA
>JAPIWU010000115.1:0-22400 GCA_037576205.1 Pyrocystis lunula | reverse complement strand
ACGGCTACGGATGCTTGTGATCCTAGTCCCGCGATCACTTTTGCCGATGTAGTTACGCCCGGCGCCTGTGATGGTCAATTTACGATCACACGAACCTGGACCGCCACGGATGAGTGTGGCAATAGCAGCAGTTGTGTGCAGACGATCAATGTAGATGATACGACTCCACCAGAGATTACCTGTCCTGATGATGTGGATTTGGAGTGGGTAACGGGCTTGGATACGAGTCCATCAGCTACTGGCAATGCTACGGCTACGGATGCTTGTGATCCTAGTCCCGCGATCACTTTTGCCGATGTAGTTACGCCCGGCGCCTGTGATGGTCAGTTTACGATCACACGGACGTGGACCGCCACGGATGAATGTGGCAATAGCAGCAGTTGTGTGCAGACGATCAATGTAGATGATACGACCCCACCAGAGATTACGACCGATGCCATAAACCACACCGAAGAATGTGGTCCCGGCGATGATGATGCCTTCCAAGCTTGGTTAGACAATCATGGTGGAGCAACAGCAACAGATAACTGTGGAGCAGTACATTGGTCCTATAAAATAATAGACTACGAACCCGGCTGCTGTAGCACCGGCGAATGGAAAGTACGATTTGTAGCCAGGGATGACTGTGGTAATAAGAGTAAAACAGTAGCCAGGTTTAAAATCGTTGACACTACAGCACCTGCAATCGAATGCCCAGCGGATGTCACGGACATTCCTTGCGGTACCCCACTTCCTGACCCAGATGTACACTCCGTTCATACCTCAGATAATTGTGTATGTACGGAGGAAACACCTGGTGAATGTGAAGTGAAAGAAGACTGTATTACTGTCCGCAGTGGCGGCCCAGTGGTGAATGACAACGGTACCGTGACCTACGCCTTTGAGGTGAGCAGTGAGTGTCCAAAGGACATTTCCTTTATTGCCTTCTCCTTGCCGAATGGGGTAACTGCCGTTTCACCTGCTGACAATAGCACCTACCATGGACAGCTAGGTAATTACCATGTAGAGAATACCACCAACAATCCGTTCTATAGCATCAAATTTGAATCTCTTGGAGATCCATTTAATAATGGAGAAACGGAGATATTCGAATTCACACTGCCTGGCGGAGTCATAGTGGAGGAGTTTAACATTCAAGTCAAGGCTGGCCAGAATCGCTACGATATCTGGTTCGGACCGGATGAATGTGAGAATCAACCACTTCCTGGAAATAATAGTGTAGTAGTAGAATGGATCAGCGATGAAAGCAATCATGCTAGTGGTTGCGAAGGTGATCCGATCATTATTACGAGAACCTACCGCGCCACCGATGCTTGTGGTAATCCTGCTTACTGTCACCAACGCTTTTTCTATCGCGAAGATACCGTCGATCCGATGATCACGGTACAGGCACAAGATGAAACAGTAGAATGTGACGGCGAGGGCAATACAGCAGCCCTTGAAGCCTGGTTGGAGGATAATGGCGGTGCAAAGGCAACGGATGACTGCAATACTATCGATTGGAACTATGAGGTAGTAGGTGCCGAAGAGGGATGTGGTGGTACCTTAGTGTACACCGCCACCTTTACGGCAACTGATGCTTGCGGCAATGATAGTGAAACCACTGCCAACTTTATCATTGAGGATACGACACCTCCCTCTATCGATCAAGAAGCTTCCAACAGGAAGGTAGAATGTGATGGTGCTGGAAATGTAGCAGAATTTGAGGAATGGTTAGCGAATCAGGGTGGTGCTGAGGCCTCTGACCTTTGCAGTGGTGTGGAATGGTCCTATGAAATTGACCAAGAAACGGATAAATGTGGATTGACGAAGCGCTACAAGGTTATCTTCACGGCAACGGATGACTGCGGCAATAGTGATCGTACGAGAGCCTACTTCATCATTGAAGATACCACTGCCCCGACGATAACCATGGACGCACAGGATAAGACGGTTGAGTGTGATGGAAATGGGAATCAGGAGGAATTGCATGTTTGGCTGGCGGCGCATGGTGGAGCAATGGCAGAAGATGATTGCGGCCAAGTTAGCTGGAGCATGCAGATCGATGATAAGATGGATGCTTGTGGTCATACAGGTTACATGACCTTTGTCTTTACGGCTAAAGATGAATGCGGTAATGAAACGCCAACATCGGCCACCTTTACTATTGTCGATAATACAGTACCTGAAATTACTACACCTGCTGCCAACCGCTCCGTTGAATGTGATGGTACAGGTAATACAGAGGCATTACAAGCTTGGTTAGATAGCCATGGTGGCGCCATAGCATCGGATGTATGCTCTAGCGTAAGTTGGACGTATGAGATGTCGGCTGAGCCTGGTTGTGGAAGCACAGAGGTAATTACTGCAATCTTTACAGCAACGGACGATTGTGGTAATCCTAGCCAAACTACGGCAACCTTTACCATCGAGGATAATACTCCACCTGTCATTGAAGCACCAGCCACGGCAGATATCGCTTGTAGCGATCCGCTTCCTGCTATCGATGACGCGACAGTATATGATGCTTGCAGCGGTTTCAATGTAGAAAGCAGTATTGATCCTTACGAGGTGGATGTATGCAATGGTTATCAAGTAACCTATCGTTGGACGGCTACGGATGCATGTGGCAATAGTTCAGCTGCTACCTCTACTTTCACCGTACTGCCAGATACAGATGCGCCGGAAATTACCCCTGTACACCCTGTCATTGCTGGTGTTCCAAATGGCGGTACTTTGCCTCCCATTGAATGTAATAATGTCAATCCAGATTGGGATCCATTTACTTTGACCGAAGAAGCCGTAGAGACTTGGGATGACTGCTCAGCAGTTACTGTCACCTTTACCGATGAATTAGTGGAAGATGGTTGCGATACCAATGCCGGATTTGTTAGCAAATGGATCTGTACTTGGACGGCCACCGATGAATGTGGTAATAGCTCTAGCTATTCGATTTACATGCTGATTGTAGATACGACACCTCCGGTGTTTGACCAACAGCCACAAGATATTACGGTTGGTTGCGGAGAGATGCCTGCTATGCCAGAGATCACCGCACATGATGCTTGCAGCGATGTGGAAATTAGCTATGCTATCTCTACGAGCCCAGGTGACTGTGACGGCGAAAATATGATTATTAGAACCTGGACAGCGGAGGACGCCTGCGGCAACAAGAGCAGCATTTATCAACGCATTCGTCAGATTGATACAGAAGCTCCACGCATTATCCTACGAGATGATCTGAACGACTACGAGGATGGCGATGAGATCTACGTGGATTGTGCCGACTTCAACGACTACATCTTCCTGGAAAATGAAGCGCGGGCCATGGATGCTTGTGATAATGATCCAGAAATTAGTTATGACTTCAAGCTATTCCCTCCGGTGAATAACTGTGAAGCCAAAGGCTACACCAGAAAACTGGAAATAGAATGGACCGCCACGGATGGCTGCGGAAATGCTACTACCCTTGGCTTGACTATCTATGGCGTTGACGAGACCGCTCCTGTTTTTGACGATGCGCCTGCTGTGATCTGTGCTACTGCGGATAATATCCCTGAGCCTAATGGCGTAACAGCTACGGATGCATGTGGTGCCGTTGACCTTAGTGTGAGCGACGATGATGCTAGTGCCTGCGGTGATGGTTCTGTGATTACCCGAACTTGGGTAGCAGAAGATAACTGTGGTAATGTTGCTGAATTCGTTCAACTGATCGTCTTGGATGACAATACAGCACCTACCATTAGTATCAATCACCCAGCCTTTGAAGGTGCAGTGAGCGGCGATGAAGTCTTGGTAGAAGCAGATTGCGGTGCTGGCAATGAATTTGGATTGCCAGATATTGCTAGTCTTGTTGAGATCGATGATGCTTGTGCAAGTACAGGAAATGCTACAGTGAATGCTTCGCTAGTAGAGGAGGGTAGTTGTGCGGCTGGTTTCTTGTATGCCTTGAGTTTGACTGTTGAAGCTACCGATGCCTGCGGCAATATGACCTCAGCCACCTACAGTGTCAGAGTGCAGGATACGCAGGGACCAGACTTCACTGGAACGCCAAGCAGTCTTATCCTAGATTGTAGCGAGGCCTTCCCCGATGCTATAGCTATAGATGCCTGCGGCGGAGAAGTAAGCTTATCAGTGGTAGATGCTGGCGATCCCGGGGCTTGCAATGAGTCCGGTGATCCTTTGATCAGAACTTGGACAGCTACTGATGCCTGTGGTAATGCTAGCACCTTTGTACAGCGAATATTGGTGATCGATACTACACCACCGGTATTCCAGGGAGTACCTGATGATGAATGTATCGAAGATGGCGTTGTACCAACTGTTCCAGAAGTGACCGCTATCGATGGCTGCAGTGAAATGGAAACTGTTGTAAACTTTGATGAAGTCGTGGAAGCAGGAGACTGCGGCCAAGTGATAATCCGTACATGGACTACTACGGATGAGTGCGATAATACGGCTACGGCGGTTCAGTATTTGATTGAAACAGATACGGAAGCACCAAGTATTACCTTCGTTCATCCAGATCTAGATCATCTGTCTTCAGGTGCTACCATTGAGATGACCTGCGTGAACTTCCAGGATGATAATGTTCCGAATTATGATGCAAGTGCAGTGAGCGTATCAGATAACTGCGCAGAAGACATTGCCGTTGATTTTGCTTACGAATTAGTGGCTCTGGGTGATTGCCAAACCGACGGATTCATAGAGCGGTACAAGTTTACTTGGACAGCTACCGATCCATGCGGAAATAGTACCTCCGTTAAACTTTATGTCAATGCAGTTGACAATAGTGCACCGGTCGTATTTGAACGTCCTGCCAGTGTGATTAATCTATCCTGTGATGAACCCATTCCTGCTCCGGCAGAATTGTTTGTCGTAGATAATTGCAGCGGTGTGACGGTTGATTATGTGGAAGAAACAAGCTATCCTTCCCCGGGTATGACCGCTATCGGACGTACATGGACGGCAACGGATGGCTGTGGCAACACAGAAATCATTACCCAATGGATTAAGATCCAGGATTACCAATTGGAATGTCATTTCCTCAACTACGAAAATGAAGTGCGTTGTGGTAGCGAAGACAATACCATTACCGTCGCTGTAACGGGTGGTACCGCTCCCTATACTTACGAATGGGATCTGGTAGACTGCGACGGAATCATGGTAGAAGGCATGGACGGCCCAACCTTGACTTTCATTGCTGGCTACACTCCATTGAACTTCGTGGTAGAAGTAACCGATGCCAACGGCTGTTCAACTACCTGTATGCTAACGGTACCTTGTAAGAAAAACCGAGGTAGCCGACCTAATCAGGGAGTAGGTGTTGGCAATGGCAATGGTAATGGTAACGGTAACGGCCATGGTGACAAACCTAATCGTGGAGGTGGAAATCTGGTCATCTTCCCGAATCCAAGTACTGGACTCTATTACTTGCAATTTGAGCATTCAATTGATAAACCTACCCGAATTATTGTCCAAAACTTAGTAGGACAACACGTTCAGGTGACCCAATTGGATTACATTCCTGCTGATGCCATTGAGTTGGATCTGACTGAATTGCCAGACGGTATGTACACCATTCTGGTCGAAGTGGATGGCGTACTGGACACTGTTCACAAAGTGATCAAAGAGCAATAAGAGGCTGAATAATATCAATTTATGCTTGCGGGCCGAGAACTTAGATGGTTCTCGGCCCTTCTCTTTATATTTATAGCTAAATCTAAAAAAGGCTAGACCCTCGAGCTTAAGAAGAGCAGCCTAAGGCCTGTCGCAAAATTAACCTATCCTTTTATTATCGCATCTACGATAGCATTTCGGAAATCGAAAAATACCTCCCGCAGCTCACTTCTGGCATCTGTGCCATAGTTCACCAGATAGGATAAGGTAACATCGTAATTCGGGAAGTAAAATAGATCAGCTGAATAGGCCAAATCACGCCCACGATGCCCCAACCCAAACTCATCTGAGGCTCGTTCCAGAAAATCCTTACGGATGGTCACCCCATAAGCCTCACCAGAAACCAGGTCTTCGCTCGTAATTGTCAACATCTCATCCAAACTGGAAGGAGGCAGTAGTGTTTTGTCTCTCAGCAGGGCCTCGATAAAGGTTTTCATGTCGTAGACGGTAGAATACAGACCGCCATAACCATTGCCGCTGCCAGTATTGAAATTAGACATCTCCAGCAGAGTTCCATTGTTGTACAGGTCAAAATAGCCTTGTGCCACATTTGAGGGTAAGCCCTCGTGCCAATGATAATAGGTATCTGTCAATCCCAAGGGATTCAAGATACGCTGCCGCAGCAGTTCGGCATGCGATTGTCCGGTTGCAGCCTCAATGATCATCGCTGTAAGCAAAAAGTTGGTGTTGGAGTACTCCACATCGGTGCCGGCAGGGAATACTGCTGCATCCCCTCTGACGTATTCCAGCAATTGGTCTGGTTTCCATTTTCGGCTAGGATAATTTAGGATAGCCAAGTAAAATGCATCATCATCGATTAGGTCATATATACCGCTAGTGTGATTGAGCAATTGCCGAATGGAAACCTGATCAGCATTGGCGATCCTTGTCAAGGTTTTATCCGACAGCCATTTGTTGATAGGGTCATCCAGCGCAAAAAAGCCATCTTCTACCAATTGCATTACGAGTACACCAACAAAGAGTTTAGTCACACTGGCTACTTTCGAAATGTGGCAAGTTTCCAGAGGTAATCCTTGCTGGATATCTGCCATTCCAGCAGCCCCGCTCCATTCTCCCTCCTGATCGCGAATCAAGAGCGAGATACCTGGTAGTCCTTTCTGCGTATATTCATCCATAACACTTTGGTACAAACTGGCTTTCGGGTGCGCTTCTACGGAAATGGAGGTACAGGCAGTAGAAGGGACGATTTCGGCTTTTTGACAGGCGGCTGCGATAAATACTAAACCTAATAGCCCTATTTTTAATCGAAGTTTCTTCATGATTTTCTATTTAAGGTGAGGGGGAATTGAAAGCCTACGTGAAAGGCAAGATTGGGTAAAATGGGGACATATTCTCTTACAAAGGGAACCTGTACATAAAACTGTGATTGTAGAAAAATTCGCCGATCCTGCGGAAGGCTATACCCGAGTCCAATGCTTGCTCCTCCCGTTAATTGGGCTCGTCCCCAAGAATTCTGTTTTTGATAAACACCATCTGTCAGCTGAAAAATGGGAGTATCCGAGATAGCATGTAAGTAGCCCAGGCCAATACGCCCTTCAATGTCCCATTTTGGATGGAGATGGTATTGGTAAGCGGTTTCTGAAAATAACTGAAGGCCGTGATGCACATAACGGTGATAATGATAGGCCACCTGAGCAGTTTGATACCATTCACTTTTTTCATGCTGATGCAGGCTAAATACCATGCCAATGCGCAGGCCAGGATGAATGGGCCAGCCAAACACACCTAGCTTGGCGGCCCCAGGCAGTAAAGTAGCATTATTGAAGACGCTTATTTGAATGGGATAGGTCTTTGTAGTTTGAGCTGTAGATGGGCTATTCCAGTACAGCACTAAACAACTGATTAGGATTATTCGCATGCTCATTTTTTCATTTAAGAAGTGATAAAAAGAGTACAATTGAAATGATCAGACCTTATGCTGTCTATTGATTTTCATCATCGGAAAGAGGGGCTTCTGAATCCGCCCAGGGTCAGATACTAGTGAAGATGGCAACAAAACGGTAGGTAGGTCGCGAGCAGTCGAGTAGCGGGATAGCAGATAGAGCTAAGCCGGGAATTCTGCCCAGTTTATGGTACCAACAGGAAGTTCATAAGAGGTTACTGTAGGCTTTTTAGTCCTTTGACGATGGTGATCCTTTTTCCTAATCAATGATCACCCTCTCTGTTTCTAAAGCGGGATCTATTCCCGCAAAAAGATCAGCTCATCATGCTCAGATAATCGAACCATAACGGATAGTTGGCCACCAGCCTTCTCCATTTGCCGATGTTTTACTACATAATCTACCCCACGAATAAATTCGGAACTTACCGAACCAAAAGAAGCTGGAATAGAATACTCGGCGCTGCCGGCACAAGCTGCCACTATCGGGAAGCCAAAATGTTCGATCAATTCTTGGCAGTAGGAATCCTGCACCAGTCGAATCGCCACCGCACCCTCTCTGGACAACAAGCAGTCAGGGAGTCGACGAGGGTTTTCTAGTAAAATGGTTAAAGGTTGAACATGGTAAACGAGTAGCGTTTCCAGGCGAGGATGAAGATGCTCCACATAAGCTTTGATCATGTCAATGGAGCTAAACAAGAGCTCAAACGGGTAGCTATTGTTTAGTTTTGTAAGTTGCCTGAGGTTGAGTACTGCGTTTTCGTTAGTAGCGTCACAGCCGATACTCCAGATGGTATCAGTAGGGTAAAGGATCAATCCTCCTTTTTGCAGTGTAACTAGGGCTTGTTTTAAATCGTAGTTTTGAACCATAAATGATTCGTTTGTAAAGGTCGTCATCATAAACATGGGATTTAATCGTCGTTCTGTTCACGGTTTTAACTTTGCTTTGGGAGAATGATTGTGCTATTTAATCGATTTCGTCAAATGCAATAGACCGAAAATCAGGCCTAGTGGGCACAGGGTTATCCTAGACTTCCAGACTGCTTTGACTTAGTGCACTTTAGGGCGATCATAGAAGGATCTATTGGGAGTGTATGACTCTTGCTGATCCATGCCTGTTCGACCTGTTTCACATCAGATATTCGAACTTTGGTCGTTCAGGAGATTTACCTAGCAAGTTGACCGCCAGCTGTCAAAGAAGGTTTTATTTTTAAACTTCTTTTTGGCCATTCTATTGTTTGAAAAATAAACTAATTTGTCAAAACGCTTTATGAAAGAAAATAATTGTCTTTGAATAGGCTAAATTTTGTAGTTCTAGAGCTATCATAGGACAATCCTTTTTCATAATATGCCGTTATACTGACGCAGGAAGGTCTGAGTAATCCTAACGTGACTTCAGCCAGTCAGGACTACTCAGACCTTCCTGGTCAGTATATCTGCACCCAAAGAGAGCAAACCTCTTCGGCGTCAGTCCATACTGTACCCAAAGAGAGCTAAATCTCTTTGGCGTCAGTCCATACTGCACCCAAAGAGAACTAAACCTCTTTGGCGTCAGTCCATACTGCACCCAAAGAGAGCTAAACCTCTTCGGCGTCAGTCCATACTGCACCCAAAGAGAGCTAAACCTCTTCGGCGTCAGTCCATACTGTACCCAAAGAGAGCTAAATCTCTTTGGCGTCAGTAAAGCTACACGAACGGATCTATCAAGAACGAAATAGATAGAATCACAAAATCACTGTATGTTGCGACCTTTTCTTTGCTCCCTATTAGTAGTATTATTCGCCCTTCCGACTGGCCTATTTGGGCGGCATATCATCGGAGGCGTTATTACTTATGAAAATCTCGGTGGTGGTAATTATCGCTTTGTTATGAAAATGTATCGAGATTGTAACTGTGTAGACTGTGCCGATTTTGATCAGGTGGCCTCTATTGGAATCTACAACTGTGGAGATGGAGGTCAAAGTTGTGCCACCCTAGGACAGGGTAATTTCTTTCAAAGACTGGATGTGCCCTTGCAGTCCGTGGAGCAAGTGGCGGAGCCGGATTATCCCTGTTTAATCCCTCCTGATGTTTGTGTGCAAGAGGGGACCTACGAATTTAGTGCTAACTTACCCTTGTCGGCTGTGAGTTATCACATTGCCTACCAAAGATGTTGTCGCAATGTGACCATCAGTAATATAGTGGCCCCGCAGAATTCCGGCGCAACCTTTACGGTAGAGATTACGCCAGAGGCACAGGAACTAGGAAATAATAGCCCCGTTTTTAACGATTTTCCTCCTACTATTATTTGTGCAGGACAGCCGCTGGTATTTGATCACTCTGCTAGTGATGCAGATGGTGACCAACTGGTGTACGAGTTTTGTCCGCCTTTCCTCGGAGGAGGTCCTGTATTAATGAATCCTGGGTATACTACTTGTGACGGGGCTCAACCGACTCCTTCTTGCCCTCCTCCCTATAACAATGTCAACTTTCGAGCACCTACTTTTACGCCTTCACAACCCATGGGAGGGGACCCAGTCGTGTCAATTAATCCTTTGACGGGGGTGATCACGGGAACGCCCGATATTCTCGGGCAGTATGTGGTGGGCGTTTGTGTGTCTGAATTTCGGGAGGGCGTGTTGCTAAGTAGGGTATTTCGAGATTTTCAGTTTAATGTAGCCAGTTGTGATCCTGTAGTGGTAGCAGATATCCTGGAAGATGCCAAAATCGGAGACCAAGAGTTTCTGGTCAACTCCTGTGGAAACGAAACCATCTCTTTTCTCAACCAAAGCTTCCAAGAGAACTTCATCGATGATTGGGTTTGGGAGTTTGATATTAATGGGCAAATTCAGAGCTTTTCAGAATGGAGCCCGACGGTGACTTTTCCTGGGGTAGGGGAGTATTTTGGCCAATTAAAGATCAACCCTGGAACCGACTGTGGGGATACGGCCACCATCTATGTAAATGTCTATCCAGAAATCACGGCAGACTTTAGCTATGCCTATGACACCTGTGTGGCTGGCATCGTTGAGTTTACGGACCTTTCGGAAACGGGAAGTTGTTGCCTCACGGGTTGGAATTGGAGCTTTGGAGACGGCAATAGTTCGATCAGACAAAATCCCGATCATCTGTATCGGACGCCAGGAGAGATACCGGTCACCCTGACGGTAAGAGATACGAATCAATGCGAAGATCAGAATACGCAGATAATTGAGTATTTCCCCGTTCCGAACCTAATCGTCGTAGCACCGAGTTCGTTTCTGGGCTGCCAACCTGCTGAGATCTTTTTTGACAATCTTTCTTTTCCCATTGACACGACCTACGATATTTTGTGGGATTTCGGCGATGGCGGAACAAGTACCGATATTAGTCCGACTCATATCTACGAAAATCCAGGAAATTATACCGTGAATGTGGCCATCACTTCTCCCATCGGCTGTGAGACGGATACGGTATTCAATGAATTGATTACCATCCTGGAGTCACCGGTAGCTAATTTTTCCTTTTTACCGAGCGAACCGAGCAACTTAAATAGTACCATTACCTTTACCGACCAATCAGAGCGGGGCGTGGGATGGTCCTGGGATTTTGGAGATGGCAGTCGTTCCCAGCAGCGTAGTCCTATCCATACGTACCGCGATACGGGTATTTACGTCATTCAGCAAGTAGTAGTTCACCCAAGTGGTTGTACCGATACTTTACAACAGATCATCGATATTTTTCCGGAAGTAAGATACTACTTACCCAATGCGTTTACACCCAATAACGATTCTGTCAATGATTTCTACAGAGGGGTAGGCGTGATGACCGGTGCGACAGACTTTTCGCTGACGATTTGGAACCGCTGGGGTGAAAAGATCTATGAGACCGATGATCCACTAGCCTCCTGGAATGGGCGCAAATTCAACACGGGAAAGGAGTCGCCAAACGGGGTTTACGTCGTTTTGGTGAAATACAATGACCCGCGAGGCAACCCCTTCGAAATCAAAGGCTATGCCACCTTGATTCGGTAGGTAGTCGGTCTTCTTTCTGGCCATTTTTATTCTGTTTTAAAGTGCTGACAGACATAAGCCTTGTGTCAACTTTGGGCAGCTGTTTTTTTATTGTCTCCGGATGTGGTTTTTTCTCTCAATTTATTTACCTTTGCACCGCTTTAGGCACGAATGAGCGAAATTCCTTTATGGTATCCCATGTATTGGGCCTCAGTCCTCTGCTGATTGATGATTGATAAAATTGTAGAATCATGGACGCGATTAAGTTTGTTCACGAGCAAATGACCCCGAAGAAGGAACTACCTGCTTTCCGCCCTGGCGACAACATCATTGTTAACTACAAGATCGTTGAGGGAGAAAAGGAAAGAATCCAGGCCTTCCGTGGTGATGTCATCCAAATTAATGGAGAAGGAGCCACAAAAACTTTCACCGTTAGAAAGATTTCAAATGGCGTTGGAGTTGAGCGTATTTTTCCATTCGCTTCTCCTGGTATCGTTGATATCCAAGTTACCAAGCGTGGTAAGGTACGCAGAGCCAAGTTGTTTTATCTTCGTGGCCTCGTCGGTAAAAAAGCACGTATCAAAGAACGTAAGTTTGTTAAGAAATAAGGGACGCTTGAGCGTTTCATCCTTGAAAAAGGGCCAATTCCACTGGGGTTGGCCCTTTTTCCTTGCCCTAAATCTAACGGCACTTCCAACTGGCAAACGAACAGCCAAGCATCTGATAATTTGCCGCGCAAAGGCAAGTAATGCCTGGCCAAAAATGCCCTACATGTTCCTTTACTGCCGAATGCCCAAAAAAAATCCCGCCCTGGCCGAAGCCAAGACGGGTTCATTGCTTTACTATTTATGTAATTATCTGTTACTGTTTCACCAGTAGTTGCCTTTCTATCATCTTTCCATTGCTAAAGACTATCGCATAGGTTCCTTTAGGAAGCTCACTAATATCCAACTGGTAGTTGTTTTCTCCGGGAGCGGAAGCCAAGCGGATTTGCTTCACCAATTGCCCGGTAAGGCTAAAGATTTGCAATGCTGAGGTTTCTTGCACTTCTCCGCTTAGATCATAGAATAGATTAATCGTAGAGCGAGCGGGGTTGGGTGCAATAAGTAGACTCAAACGGTTCTGTATCTGCTTATCCTGTGCTGCGCCAGCGCCTTGTACTAATTGGCTATTGTCAATATTATCTACCGCTGGTACAAAGGATTCCCCACGATTTACAAGGATGAAGTTATCGGAGAGATCGAAACAATCGGTAGACAGGGTATCAACAGCCGCATCGTCGCCAGTCTCTACGAGCAGATCCCCTGTATAGGCCAAGCCCCAGACCCGGCAGACACCCAGATCAGCACCTTCAAAATCGGCACTGCTTCCCATGACTACATTGAGCACTAGGTTATTCTCATCGGTAATGAGGTAGGCATAAGGCATACCATCTGAAGCCGTATTGGTAAAGTTGACGACGTCCGCTTGTCCATCTACTACATTGAGTGATACCTCCGTAGCACCTGTATCGGTAGCCACTGTCTTTCCATCTGGCTCTTCTCGAATGACTGTGATGTAATTGGAAGATACCGCAGCACAGCGACTAGATAGTTCATCTCCGAATACATTGTCACCGAAATCGGGCAAGAAGTCATCTTGGAATGATACACCGAAGATTCGGCATACACCCGGCAGGGCAGGATCGAAGTCGATGATATTATTGTTGATGTTGGGAACAATGATGGTGTTAAAGGTATCTGTGATCACATAGCGATAGTTCGTGTCGGCACTAGTGGTGAGTACGATGACTAAGTCGGCAATATCATTGCCCGGACAAGTGTGCACTACCGTCTCACCGTCGAGCGTGCTCAATTCGCCGCCATCCAGGGTCTCGGATCTTTCCGCCAATATAAAGTTGCTGGATAATTCAAAGCAGTTAGAGGCCAACTGGGCGCTAGCCGCGTCCATTCCAGGCTCGGCCAGGAGGCCACCCGTGTAGGACAAGCCCCAAATTCTATAGAAGCCTGGCGCTAAGCTATTGAAGTCTACCGCATCGTTGGTAAATACCAATTGTACTACGTTGTTCTCATCGGTAACCAAATAAGCATAACCGGCACGACTGGCACTGGAATTGTCCAGACCAACTATGCCATCTGTAGCCCCAATACAAACTACAATTTCAGTTTCTTCATCCACATTGACTTCGCCGCCATCTGGCTGGTCTCGAATTATCGTGATAAAGTTTTCTGATAAAGTATAGCAATCATCCGATAAGGCAGTGGTGACGGCATTGGAACCAATTGAGGCAGTCAATGACCCCGTATAAGAGATACCCCATACCCTCAATTCTTCGAAACCTGTCGTTTCAAAATCCTGCATATTTCCATTAATAAAGGCTAAAATGGAGTTCGTGGTATTG
Source organism: Pyrocystis lunula (assembly GCA_037576205.1). Classification (NCBI taxonomy): domain Eukaryota; class Dinophyceae; order Gonyaulacales; family Pyrocystaceae; genus Pyrocystis; species Pyrocystis lunula. The sequence continues at coordinate 8,470 of JAPIWU010000115.1, read as the reverse complement.
GTAATGATGAATTGGTAATTAGCTCCTGGACTTGCCGTATTGGTATTGAAGGTCACAATATCGGGATTGCCATCATCGGCACAAACGTAGGCCACCTCCTGTGAGCCGTCTCCGGTACTGATAATACCACCGTCCACTTTGGTCCTGGTTAGCTGAATAAAATTATCAGTGAGATCATAACAATCATTCGAAACGGGTACCTCCAGGATATTATCTCCCGGTGCGACCGCCAATAAGCCGGTGTAAGCCACTCCGTAGATGCGACAATTGCCCGCAATGGCATTGTCAAAGTTAAAAGACGATTCTTCTACGGCGGAGATAAGGAATCCATCCTCATTGGTAATTAAATAGCTATACTTAGCCTGATTGGCTCCTTCTACAATAAATTCTACCAAGTCCGCTCTGCCATCCCCGACGCAAAGAAGTAGATCATTTCCGGTCGGAGAAGTGATCGTCCCTCCTTCGGGCTCTTCCCGCAATACGGTGATGAAATTCTCAGATAAATCATAACAATCATCTGAAAGTGGCATAGCAGTAGCAATGTCTCCCAATCCAACAATGAGGTTGCCGGTATAGGCGACTCCCCATACCCTACAAGTACCTACCGGTGCTACGTCAAAGTTTAGTGCGTCACCTACTACTGTAGAGATCACTTCATTATTTTCATCGGTAACAATGTAGGCGTACAAACTATTTGAAGTCCCCGTACTGTCAAATGAAACGATGTCGGGATTACCGTCCCCCGGGCAAATATTCACAAAGTCTGATCCGTCTTCGAATAGGACCGTACCCCCCTCAGGGATGGCCCGGCGAACCTCAATGAAGTTGTCAGATAGGGCATAACAATCATCCGATAGAGCAGTTGCTGCTGCATCTTCATTTACTGCTGCCGTTAGATTACCCGTGTATGCCAGACCCCAGATGCGACAATCACCTTCTGGTGCACCATCAAAATTGAAACTAGGCTCGTCTGTAATGGCCAAGATTATATTATTGGCATCCGTCACCAGGTAGGTATAAAACTCCCCAGTGGTGGCCGCGCTAGCAAACTCCACTATGTCATCTACGCCGTCGCCAGGGCAAGTATGGACGGTAGTTTCACCATCCAAAGTGGCTACCGTTCCACCAACTGGAACCTCGCGAATCACTTCGATGAAGTTGCTGGACAACTGGCCACACTCGTCCGTCAAGGCCACTTCGGCCGCATTATCACCTACATTGGCAATGATGGTGCCTGAATAGGATAAGCCCCACACGCGGCATACGCCTTCTGGCGCCCCGTCAAAGTCAAAAGAATCCCCCGTGGGAATAGCTAGAATAGTATTGTTAGCATCGGTGATCACATAGGTATACTCACTACCCGTTACGCCGGCGCTGTCAAAGGTCAAAATATCAGCCAGTCCATCTCCAGGACAAGTGTACACACTTGTACTTCCATCAGCCAAACTGACCGTGCCACCAACATTGCGTTCTACTCGTACCAAAATAAAGCTCTGAGATAACTCGAAGCAAGCATCACTTAAAGCCGCCACCGTTGTAATGTCACCTAAAGAAGCAATCAATTCTCCCGTATAGGATAAACCATAAATTCGGTAGGTTCCTGCTGCGGCAAAATCAAAGTTTAGCGTGCTTCCTGATGGTAGTAAGATGATCTCATTGTTCTCATTGGTAATAACGAAGGTGTATTCCGCATCTGATGTACTATTGCCATTAAAGGAAATGATATCGGATTGTCCATCTCCGGCACAGACCACCGCAGAGAATATGCCACTGTCCGTAGTGATGTTTCCACCATCGACAAAGGTGCGCGTAATGGTCACAAAGTTGTCCGACAGTTTAAAGCAATCATCAGAAAGCGCCTCTAGGGCAGCGTTGATTCCCGCCGTAGCCGTCAGGTTTCCAGTATAAGAAAGTCCCCAAACACGACATACGCCGCCTTCTGCATTCTCAAAGTCTACGATGCCATCCTCAGAAACACTTAAGATTTCATTGTTTTCATTAGTAACCAGAAAGACAAAATCTCCTCCACTTGCTCCTTCACTGACAAAGGTGCGCTGATCCGGTAATCCATCCCCCACGCAAATCTCCTCCTCGGTCAATCCTGTGGAAATGCTAACCTGACCACCTTGTGGGGCCTTGCGAATAATTGTTAGTGCGTTGGTGGAAAGCTCATAGCAGGCATCCGTTATGATCGCCTCATTGATATGCTGTCCAGTTGTTGCTTGTAAGATTCCAGAATAACTGACTCCCCAAACAAAGCAGGTTCCCGCAGGGCTGCCTTCAAAATTAAAGAATCCATTTTCAGCAATAGCCAGGATCTGTAGGTTCTCATCCGTTACAATGAAGCCATAAGGACTGGTTGAAGTGGATGAGAAGCCGAACTCGACCAGATCCAGCTGATTATCATTGGTGCAAAGTTCAACAATATCGCCCCCGCCGGTAAAAGCTACTGTGCCGCCGTCTACGAAGGTGCGATTGATCTGCACAAAATTATCGGATAGTTTGAAGCAATCATCAGAAAGGGTTGCCGTAGCTGCATCATCTCCCAAATTAGCCGTCAGATTACCATAATAGGCCAATCCCCAGACGCGACAGATGCCACCACCCGCATTTTCAAAGTTGACATTACCGTCAGCAGAAATAGCCAAAATAATGTTGTCCTCATCGGTTACCAGGTAAACATAATTATCCCCTACGGCATCGGTCTGCACAAAGGTACGCTCATCGGGAATGCCATCACCCGTACAAATATCATCACTGGTGGCCCCACTATCAAGCGCTACCTGCCCGCCAGCAGGTACCTTTCTAATCACGGTCACCGGGCTTTCAGTTAGTTTGGAACATTTGTCCGCCAAAACAGCGGTAGTCGCATTATCCCCTACTTGTACCAACAAGTTTCCGCTATAAGTTAGACCCCAAATAAGGCATGTACCTGGCCCTGCTCCCTCAAAATCAAAATCGCCTTGATCGGACACGCCCAACACGATGAAGTTTTCATCCGTTAAAATATAGGTAAAAGAATCTGCTGGATCGGCCGTGGACTGCAGGTCTAATACATCGGGTATGCCATCATTGGCACATACTTCCGTAGCCGTTTCCCCCGAGCTCAAGGTCACTTCGCCTGGGTTTAGTCCCCGCTTGATTACTTTGACGAAATTGTCCGAAAGCTCAAAGCAATCGTCCGAAAGGGCAGTAGTAGCGGCATTGTCTCCAACTTCTCCGGTGAAAGTTCCTGTGAAAGACACCCCCCAAACGCGATAGGGCCCGACGGGCAAGCTGGCAAAATCCAAACGGTTGCCATCCAGGTTGTTTTGCAGGATTTGGTTGTTTTCATCCGTCAATATGAAGCGATAGGGCGCTACGGAGGCGTTCATTCGAACAAAAGAGAGTAGCGCGGCACTGGGATCGCCCTCACAAGTCGACAGAGAATCTGTTCCATTGGCCAGGGATACTACACCGCCATCCGGTACCGTCTTGACTACTTCAATAAAACTATAAGATAAGTCAGCACAAAGGTTACCGCGAAACGCAATGGCATTTTGACCAATAAAGGCTGGCATCTCTCCGGTATAGGCTAGCCCCCAAACGCGGCAGGTGCCTTCCGTTGTGCCTTCGAAATCATAGTTGGGTGTATCCGTAATATCCAGGATGAAGTTACCCGGATTGGTGATTAAGTAGGTATAGTTAGGATGCTGGCTGGTTGTAACAAAGTCAATTACATTGGGATTGCCATCAGCTGGACAGATATACTTGGTAGAAAGCCCATCTGCACTGAAAACCCTTCCGCCATTAGGGTTAGACGTATTCAACGCAATGAAATTAACGGATAAAGCCGAGCAAATGGAGCCCAATGGATCGGTGAAAATATTGCCTCCTACGCGAGCAATGGGGTTTCCAATGAAAGAAAACCCATAAACCCGGTAACTGCCCCCCGGAATCTGTTCAAAATCAATCGAATTTCTTAAAGAAACAAAAAGGATGGTGCCCTCTTCGTTTGCTACGATGTAGCCAAATGGTGTAGAAAGATCACTTGTAGTAAAAGTAATCACATTAGGGATGCCATCGCCTTGACAATTGTCTAACGCGCTTTCGCCTTGTACCACTCTAATGGTGGCCACATCAACGCATCTCTGTTGCGCATTGACAACCATGGCTAGGTGGAGAAAAACCACAGAAAACCATAGTCTGGTTAGTGTGTTGATTTTCATAAATCTAAAGCTATTTAATTGTTAAAATGCAGACGAGTCGACCTTAATATCTCTGAATAATTAATGTCAGGTACTTAAAAGATTTTTGGTAAAAACTGGTGTAGTTGATTGGCGATACGGATTGTACAACGAATTTATTATAATTTTTTATATTTAAAAAGAATTAATGCAAATAAAGATAGGCCTTTCCTTATCCTTTCAAAAGAATACCGGAAAATAAAAAAGAGAGCCATTGAAGGGAAAATATAGAGAAAAAAATTATATTAGCGCCACACCAATCTACCCCTATCCACATCTCTTCCAGAGATAATAGCAACAAACTAAGCAGTGAAGAAACATTGCGCCGGATGGTACGTAAAATATAATTCCAGATTTGTCCGATTGCATCCCCTATGTCCTTCACTATAAAACCCTAGAAAAGGCATTAAAAGCCCGCCGCCAAAGGCCCTAATTCCTTCTCCAACAGGTCTTTAGGTATCGGGTATTGCTATGCTTTTTACGACTGGTGGCCCAAAATTTGTTGGTCATTATCGACTTTTTATAGCAACTGAACAAATCATCCCTATGTGGAAGAACACCCTGGCCATCCCTTATCTCCTTTTATTCGCAAGTCTAATCGGGCTTGGAATGACGGTAAAGGAGGTTTGGATAGCTATCCCTCCCAATTCTTCTTCAAATGACGGTGTTAGGACCGTAGTAGGCCCTGGCCCACAGGAATTGGTGCAAAACATTTTTGCCGAAGGAGCTTGTGACAATATTTCTGATATCAGTCGGATTGGCCCGGTTGACGGCGTAGGATATTTTGAGAACGCGCAAGATATCATCGGACTGGATAGGGGAATCATCCTTTCTACGGGGACGATTTCTAATGCCGAGGGGCCCAACAAATATTCTGATGCTAGTGGGAACTTCGACCTGGAAGGTGGAGACCCAGACCTTAACCATTTGGCTACGGGAGAGGTTTTCGATGCAGTAGGAATCGAGTTTGACTTTGTCCCGCTGGACTCCTTTGTTACTTTTCGCTACGTTTTCGCCTCCGAAGAATACTGTGAGTTTGTAGGTAGTATTTACAATGATGTTTTCGGATTCTTTATCAGTGGGCCTGGAATCAATGGTAATTTCGCCGATGACGCCAAGAACGTGGCGCTCATTCCAGGTACACAAGACTTTGTAGCCATCAATTCGGTCAATCATATTCATAATTCAAATTATTATTTGGGCAACGAACGAGGAGAAGATGCTAATAAATGCAATCTTCCCATCCACCAGCCCGTGGCGCTAGGCAAGGTGGAATACGATGGCTTTACCCAGCCCTTAACTGCTATGTTGAAGCTCAATCCCTGTGAAACGTATCACATCCGATTAGTGGTGGGAGATGTGGGAGATTTCTACTACGACTCTGCGGTATTTTTGGAGGCTGGCAGTTTTAATATTGGTTCAGTGGTGTCGGTGCGTTCTTCGGTGAATGAAGAGGGCGAGCAGGCCATGTCCGAAGGATGTTCGGATGGCTATTTCATCTTCGAAAGAGCTGATCCCAGCCATTTGGATCTACCAGTCACCGTGCAGTATAAGTTATCTGAGCATAGTACGGCGGTCGAAGGAGTAGACTTTGAGCCTTTACCTGGCATAGTTACTATCCCGGTAGGCGAGACGAGTGTAAAGGTGCCTATCCAATCACTCAACGATACGATAGCAGAGGACAGGGAGAGCATTCTCTTGGAGTTGGATATTCCTTGTGCTTGTTATTCTGATTCGGCCTTTTTATACTTAGAAGAGGCGCAATTGGTGGAGGTCAACCTCCCTATAGCCTACGTTTGCGATAACAATACGACAGCGCTTTACGCTACGGTCAATGGAGGTAATCCGCCCTACAGTTATATATGGAGTACGGGTAGTTCTGAGGCCCAGATCATGGTTTCCAGCGATGGCCCTGAGCACTATGGCCTTACGGTGACCGATGCTTGTGGACACCAGGGGGTGGATTCTACTCGATTGATTATCACGACCCCGCCAGCGGCAGAACTCAGTGGGCAAGCCAATATCTGTGAAGGCGACACGGCCTACTTCCTGGTGGAATTTACGGGTTCTCCTCCCTGGTCACTGGGCATAGCCATAGATGGCGTCGAAAAGGAATGGATAGAAGGTATCCAGCAAAACCCCTATCCTCTTCCTGCTAAGCTTGCTGGACAATATACCATTTCTTACTTCCGAGATGCAGGCTGTGAAGGCCCTTTTAAGGGAACAGCACGCCTTGATGTTACGACTATCGACCTAGGCCTGGAGGCCAGTCCTGTATCCTGCTTTGGAAAACAAGACGGCCAGATTTCAGTGACCATTGACGGAAGCAACCCACCTTTCCATTGGCAGTGGCTCGATACGGACGATCCCCAACTAGTCCGAACCCAATTAGCTGCCGGTCAATATCAATTAAGTATCCAAGATGCTAGCGGCTGTGAAAAGTTGGTTACGATACCCCTGAGCTCTCCTCCAGCATTAGAGCAGATTGTGGTGGATTGCGAAGAACTCAATAGTGGAAGCCTGGTATTGACCGCTACTGGAGGAGTGCCTCCGTACCTGTATAGTATCGATGGAGGTGATTTTGTTTCGGAAGATGCGCTACAAAGGCTAATGGCTGGCAATACTTATCAGGTAGAGATCGAAGATGCCATAGGTTGCCGACTGGAGCAGTCCCTATTGATGCCTGCTTTTTACGAGAAGATGGTAGAATTGCCAGAAGAAGTAGCCGTCAAGATTGGTTCCAAATATCGATTTAGCCCTCAGCTCAATATCCCTGAAAGCCTGATTGAAAGTATTCGTTGGATACCGGATTCTAGTTTCGCTTGTCCCAGTTGCCTCGAACCTGAGATAAGTATCCTTGAAGAAAAGACCTTTACGCTTCGGCTGATAGATCGATTCGGCTGTAGAGGAGAGGCTGAGATTCGCTTGGTCATAGACCCCTCTATCGATGTCTTTATGCCTACGGTCTTCTCGCCCAATGGAGATGAACTCAATGATCGATTTTTTGTCATGGCCAACCAGGCCCAGGTGGCCCTAATTCGAGAATTTCTCATCTTCGACCGTTGGGGAGGGAATATCTTTGAGGTACGAGATGTTTTACCCAACGATCCTGATGCCGGTTGGGATGGCATTAGCAGGGGACAGGAATTACCGCCAGGGGTGTATGTTTTCTATGCTCGTCTACAATTGGTCGATGGAAGCGAGCGCTTGGTAGAAGGCGATGTCTTACTGCTTCGATAGGCTTTTTAGTACTCCATTTTTTCTTACCTTTAGTAGCATATATTTTAATAGTCTAGTTAGTTATGGAGTACGTCATCGTCACAGGAGCTTCTACGGGTATCGGTTATGCCATAGCTAAGTTTTTGCTTGACCGAAATTATATCGTTTTAGGTAGTGTGCGCAAGCAGGAGGATGCTGATCGCTTAAGGGCTGATTTTGGAGAACATTTCAAGGCTTTGCTTTTTGATGTTACAGATGAACCAGCTATTGAAAAGGCTAGGGTAGAGGTAGAGAAACTGCTAAATGGAAAAAAACTTTCGGCCTTGGTTAATAATGCGGGAATAGCCCTGGGTGGCCCGCTGAAATACCTGCCTAGCGCCGAAGTCAAAAAACAATTGGATGTCAACGTAGTGGGACTCTTGGCTGTAACGCGCGCCTTTCTCCCTTATCTGGAAAACCCCAATCGACCCGGCAAGATCATCAATATTAGTTCTGTATCAGGTATCTTAGTATCTCCTTTTACTGGCCTATACTCGGCTTCCAAATTTGCCGTGGAAGCCTTGACCCATGGGCTCAGACGAGAACTCTATTTTCACGGTGTCACTGCGGTGTCCATTCAACCGGGTCCCATCAAGACACCCATTTGGGATAAAGCGCTGTCCATTGCAGGGCAGTACGACCATACCGAATACGGTAAAGTGCTGGCCAACATGGACCGCTTTATAAAGAAAACAGAACAGAATGCCATTCCCCCGGAAAGCGTAGCCAAAGTGGTTTATCGGGCCATGAGAGCCCGCAAGCCTCGCGCCACTTATCTGGTGATGAAAGGTGCATTTTTGGCCAGAATGATTTCCTGGCTCCCCCATCGTTGGGTGGATAAAATGATGTCCAGCCGAGCTAAAAAATTGTAAACCTAGATCCTCCTATAGAATAACTTTAGAAAACTACACTAGACTTTATTCTGAGATGGTTTTATAGGAGAAAGAAGATGAATTTTGTGGCTGACCCAGGCACGCCCGGACCCT
>JAPIWU010000114.1:0-72441 GCA_037576205.1 Pyrocystis lunula | reverse complement strand
AAAGACGCACCATGCACTCGCCCAGCGAGACCAGGTCCAGTTCACATTCACCAGCGGGGCGGATTGAAAGCGACACGATATGTATACCTTAGATCACTTAGTCAAGTGTATGTTTACGTTATCAGTAAATAGATTCTGGACATGGCTTGACTCAAGGTCATTCGTCGCGTGAATATCAAGATTTAACAATTTGACATCATCGATTGCTGAATCGGGAAGGCCGTGTACAGCGACGGCGGTTTGTGCACCGTCACAGGAGATGTCACGGGCGGTTATGCGACGGAAAGTAGGTGTCGCGTCCGTGCTCGGGGGGGCTGATGATGCGTTGTATGCCATGCTCAGCAGTATGGCTTCGTATACAATATTCTTCATCCTGATGCGTTCAACCAGAACGTCTTCGACATAACCGCCACGCCCGCGCATGGACTTAATGCGCAACCCACGGTCCGACCCGTCACAAGTACAATCATGAGCGTATACATTCCTCACACCTCCGGACATAGCGCTACCGATGACGATCGAACCGTGGTTACGTTTGAAATCACACCGTCGGATCTCGATATTTTCACTGGGCCGATCGACACGCCAACCGTCATCATTCATACCTGAATTAATTGCGATGCTGTCGTCTCCGGTATCAAAATAACAATCTTCGATCAGGACATTCGAGCATGAATCGGGGTTGAGTCCGTCAGTGTTAGGGCCAAAGCTCTCTACCCGGATGCCGCGAACGGTCACGTTGTCACAGTACACCGGGTGGATGGTCCAGAAAGGCCCCTCGCGGAAGGTTACGCCTTCCACCAATACGTTTTGACAATTAATGAACTGGAGGAACTGTGGCCGGAGTGCGGTTTCTTCGGTGCCGTAGATACGTTTTGAAGGGGGGATCCCGTTTGTCTGAGAGTGGTAGAGCACCTTTACAGCTGGGTGTTGCAGTTGTTTCCAATGCCACCATGCTTCGCCGTGACCGTGGAACACCCCCTCCCCGGTGACGGCGACATCGCGACATCGATGGGCGTAGATCAGCGAGGAATAGTTGAAACACTCGACACCTTCCCAGCGTGTGAATACCACGGGCAGATAGTCGTCGGGCCGGGTCGAGAAATGCACGTTTGCGCCTCGTTCCAGATGAAGCCTGACGAAACTGTGCAGGTGGATCGGACCGGTGAACCAGTCGCCTTCGGGCACGACCACGGTCCCGCCGCCGGCTTCGCAGACGCTTGCGATAGCTCGCTTGAAAGCGTCCGTGTTTACATGCTTTCCGTCACCGACCGCGCCGAAATCCGTGATGTGTATAGTCTTTTCTTTGATTACAGGTTCGCGAATGGTCACAAACTTTGGTGGCATTACAGACATATTCTATGTAATCCTGATGCGAATTAAGCGTTCGACAATTCTGTTTTCAGTTCTCGTAAGGCGTCGAGGTATTCGGTACGAGGCAACACGCCGTAACCCCCGATCGACTCGCCGTCGCTGTCGAAGGATGTGTAGTGGTAGAGTGAATGGAGCATAGCGCCCGAGGCGCCGACGGATTGCGCGTCCTTGATCTGCCCGACGACCTGCTCGACGGAAGCCCGGTTCCAGTTGAGCATGGCAAAAGGTCCGCCGCCGCGGTTCTCAAACCATGCCGTGTCAAGCCACATATACAGCGGCGTGCCGGGAGGCAGGGTGTCCTGGAACGGTTTGATCGATGCACCGTCCAGCTTTAGGTTGTGTGGGCAGGTCTGCTCGGAGCAGATGCCGTCCACCGAGCCGTCGGCGATCCACCGCTCCCAGTCCTTGTAAAGCTGAAGATGCTTTTTGCCCGCCCACTTATCGCCCATGCCCATCAGTTCGTATCTCTCCGGCGAGATGCCGATGACAAAGGGAAGGCCCGCGCGGTGGACAGCCGACCCGGTCATTGCGATGAGTGTTGAAAACTGCTCACCTTTGATGCGGAGCCAGGCGTCATGATCGTAATCTTCATAGCGGATATCCTTGCCGTATCGTTCTGCGTAGGCACGGACGACCGAGTCGTTGAAGCCGAAGGGCCCGATGTTCTTTTCCCATCCCTCGGTCTGCCAGCAGGGGAACCAACTGTGTGATCGAGTAGAAAGATATACGCCCGCTACGCCGTACGCCATACTCTCTTCCAGCAGTGCCAGGAGTCTTTGGCGGACGTCATCGTCACCAAAATCGGGCACGCCGTGATAAAAACGTGACCCATCCCGGCTGCACCAGTACTTTCGTGGTCTGTCATACCAGTATGGGTCGATGAGCGAAACCCAGTTCTTACGGACGTTATGGAACTCGTTCCAGTTCCACCACGCCCAGATGGGTACATTGTGGCGTTGCGCGGCGCGAACCGCCTCGGTGAGGGGGTCGCAAGCGTCGAGCATATCGGCGACACGGTGCCACAGCGCGGCGTCCTGGTTGTAACGATCGACGCAGCCGTGATCGAAGGCGGCCATATGCCGGCTGGGGTAATAGGCACGGCCCGCGAGGTTGCAGCGGTACAGGAACGTAACCCCCGTGCCCTTGAGCATCGCGAACAGCCAGTCGAAATACTCGGCGTCGAGGGTCTTCTTGTGGTATCGCGGCGGGTCGGTTGGGTCGAACGTATAGAATAATCGGAAGGGTTTTGTGTTAGTGGTGTCTGCTTGGCCGGGCATGACCGGGGTCATCCTATCTGTGTAAGATCAAGGTTTGATACGGATGTGTGCGGAGCTTTTAACTGACCTCAACTGCGAGTTTGTCTTTCAGTGAGTCTACGATGCGGGCGGACGTTTCCAACTTCTCGGGGTAAGGTATATCAATATCAAAATACTTGACTGTGCGCATAAACAAGCTTTCTGCTTCCGTTTCACAGGCCGGGTAGTCATCTGGTTCTAGCGCGTGTGTAATATTGAAGGCGGCGAGGATCCAGTCAAAGCGCTGACGATGTTCGGAGAGCCATTCGAGCACGAGCCGACAATTACCCGGCGATCGGTCCCCGAGATACTGTTTGAGTCGCGATGCGTATTCGTGCAGGACCGGATCATCCATATGTTTTTTTAGTAGATCAAAACCGTCGAACCGTTCGGTCGTCAGGTAGGCGAGCACGTTGAAGCAGTTGCGGAAGTTAAAATCGGCACAGTCTGAATCGTCGAGTTCTGCGCATCTCAACTCAAGCTCAGTGGGTTGGTACGGCGTGCGGTCCGACCACATGCCTCGTGCGAGTGTGCCGATCTGGTCGGCGAAGCTCTGGATACCGGGCTCGAATGCTTCGTAGATCACGCCGTCGATCCCATCACGCCTGAATCGGTCCAGGTCTTCCAACATCTGAGGGGTGTAGGGCTGCGGGCAGCTTATCGAGCCCTGCAGCATCAAATTTTCGAAGACGTACAGTTGTTCAGGGAACGCCTCGCGCCAGTCGAGCAAACGTTCGTACATGTACCGGTTCATCGGCACTGTGGCGGCGGCGGGGTCGCCTTTTGATTCAAGTTCGTTGTAGTGCGTTAATGGATGGTCATCACCCAGCGCGTGCCATCGGACGCGCTGGTGCGTATCGAACAGAACACCGGATACACCCTCGAAGGCCGTCATGTCCTCGGGCAACGCATAACGCCAGACGTAAGCCGGGTATTCCACTTGCAGCCTAACCGGAGCGTTGTTGGCCTCTTCAACGAGTACGGCAAACTGACGGCTCCATTGGTCAACCGGGCGGAGGCCTACACATTGGGGGCATTGACAGAAGCGGTATCCGTCGGCGTCAATAAATACCATCCGCGACCCTGCGGGCAGGCCGGACTCGGCGAAGAACCGCCGGGCGCCTTTGCGCAGGTACTCGACCGCGTCGGGATTCGATGGGCAGAGCCTTGTTTCATTAATGAGCGTCGGCGTGACGGGTGTGCCGTCGTCGTTGCGTGCAAATAACTCAGGTCCCGCGCCCTGACAGAACATCAGGATCGATTCCATATAGTAGCTCAGCTCGATACCGCGCTCGCCGCAAAGCCGATGGATCAGCGGTGCATGGTCCTGATAGCCGTAATGCCAGCGGACGATCAAACGATTCATCCGCCACCGCACCATCCGATCGATCATCGACTCCACCTGCGCGGGGGTCATGCGTTCCAGCGCTTCGCAGGGGAAGATACCCCGAACGGTGAAGTCGGTTGTGTACGCCCCCTCGCCCCCGCCGTCCCGTATGTGCTGGACGCCCCATAGCAGTGACCGGGCATTACCCGCATGGACGGACCAGCCTCGCTCATCGCTGCGGACCGTGAAGCCGTCACGCGGTTCCCCTTCCAATACAAGCTTTACTCCATCGCGCTTCGCTTCTCGCTGAGCGTGGTTCAGGGCTGCCTGATTATCCAACGGCATACGGCTTGTCCTTAATGTTCTGCGGTGTCCCGGCAGGCGCATAACCTTCGCGCCAACCTTTACCCGCGTGATAGATTTCAAATAAATGGCGCTCGGCACAGACGCTGTCGGGTAGTTGTCCCTCGGTAACGAGTGTACACATCGCCACTGTCATCAGCCTGGCATAGGCGTCCCAGATTCCGCCACGTCTGGCGTGGAAGAGCGTTGCGCGTGTGCCCCAGTTACGTATCTCGTCGGCCTGACAATCCGCCCAGGAGCCGTCATCGTTTTCATTTACGGTAATCGCGTCCAATACACGCGCACACGCCGACCGGAGTTGTCTGTGCATATCGGGCAACAAGGCGTGTGCATTAGCCAGAATAAGTACCGCGTCATAATCCAGGCACTGGCTCCCCCCCTGCCCTACCTCATAGCCAAAAAGCCCGTCGGTCTGTTGCAGCTTCAGTGTTTCGTTGACCACACGATCGAAGTAAGGGATTTTTCGGTTATAGGCCCAGTAGATGGGGTAGAGATGCATCGCTCCGGCCATCGCGTTGCGGTCGTCCGTTTCGGGCAGGTACCAGAAACCTGTGCGTGGGTCCTGATGTTCATCTAACCAGTCAAGGAGCACGTCGATCGCTCTGCGTGCCTTTGCATCAGTGAAGTGCCTGTGCTGTAGATCCAGCAACACGCCGAGGTCCATCACCCAGTTGCCCCACCGCCAGGCGCCGCCGGTAACAGTGTGCGCCCAGAGTTTATCCAGACGCCGTTTCAATCCGTCTGCGTCCGTCAAGGGTTGTATAAACCGGATCGGCTGTTTAAGGCGATAGCCCAACGACTCGATCGCCCACGCGCAGTGCCTGGTACGGTGGGCGCGTAATGCCCACTCGGGTTGCTCCTGGATCGGTTCGGCCAAGTCTTCCGGATCGAGGAACATACCGTCTTCAACCTGGAATCCCTGTAAATACGCCGACCACTGCCGCTTGTCTTCATCGCTTAAGTCGGAGAGGCGGCCGAGAAAGCCAAGCAGCAGTGCAGCTGTCGCCGAGGCGATAGCAGTCGGCGTGTCGGTCTGAGTTGAAACGAGAAACTTCCACAAATCCGACACTTTTAGGCTATATATATAGCCTTCTGTCCGCCGGACCCGTTGTGCCCAAGCCTGGTCATGCGGTGCGTGCGGGCCGCAAGTCGCTGCTTTGTAATAACGCATGCTAAGTAACTCGGCTCAGTGCGTATGTAGTCGTTACTACAAAGTTCAATACCGTCGCCCACGGCGAGAACAAAGCGACGCACCCAAAGCAACTAGCGCATATGTTGCCGGCTCCGGTACGGCATTCGCTGGCGGCGTACCCGCGTTCCAGTTACCCAATACCGTGTTCAGGTCTTCGATGCCAACAAAGTTGTCACCCGAGGGGTCCGCCAACGGGTCTCCCGGCGGGATAGTCTGGTTCCAATTACCCAGCACGAGGTTCAGGTCACTGATACCGACGAACCCGTCGCCGTCCAGATCGCCCTCGAGTGTGCCGGCGGCAATGACGATCAACTCACCAGTCGTAAGCAGGCTGGTTGTGTCCCAGTCAAGACCCGCGCCGGAGAGATCGGGCAGTGAAAAGCTGCTGAATCCACCCGAGAAAGAGCCGGCGCCGAAAAGATCGAAGCTGTCGTTCTCAGCCGGTGTGAACCCACCGAGCAATGATATTGTGAGCGTTCCGCCCTGCGCCATGTTGCCGGCAATCGTCAGCACATCGAAGGAACCCAGGCTTTCAATATCCATCCACACATTTCCGCTGGCGGATTGTGTAAAATCACCGGTTATGTTGAGTGCGTCCACAGCCAACGCATCGCCTGGGATGGTCAAACCGTCGCTATCCACGCTACCATCGACGGTGCCGTTGCCTTTTAACGAGCCAGCGGCTGAAAGGTTCAGCGTCCCAGCACCGTCATCGAGTTTTGCGGTAGAGCTATTGAGCACTCCGACAACGCCGCCAAAACTGAGATTTGCGCTGCCTGTAATGTCAACCGAGTTCTGGATATTGAGGGCGACATCGACATTGTGGCTACCACTGGTGGCCTCGATCCGGCCGCGCTGTGCGGTGGTGGTCATAACAATGTTGCCCGAACCGCTTCCGGCGAGTGTATATCCGTTGGCGCTGTCAAACTCGATGTAGCCGAGCGTGCGCGTGTCGTTGATGGTCACCGTAACCGGTCCGCCTGCGTTGGCGTTGCCGAAGAGTACCGCCGTATCCGGCGCATTGACTGGAACAGCGGGGGTTGTAGACCAGTTATCATTATTCCACTGACCGTTGCCGTCTTTGGTCCATTCCACAACCGTTGGCAGTAGATTGATTAGGTCAGTAAGACCGTAGGCACGGTCCCAGAAAGCGGCAGTCTCGATATCCATATCGGCACGGCTGGACCCAACGGACTGAAAAGCGCTAAGCCCATCGAAGGTGAGCCGGTCACCGATGGTGAATGGCACCGGACCGGCCATACCCGTACCCAGTAGTGAGTCTCCGATGGTGTCGAACGTAACACCACCTGTTGTACCCTGTGCGATGATCTCCCGGGTTTTTGGGTTGAGCATGTAGACGGAGATCTCATCGTTATCTGGGTCAAATACACTGTAAAAATCTATTAGGCGTGGTGATGTGGACGGGATTGCGCTGGTCAACTCAACAGTAAAGTTAGCACCCGAGCCCAGCCCGTTGCCTTCGTCTACAACATACCTAACTGTGCCGCCGGGCTCATATCGTAAATAAGCACTTCGGTTACGCGTGCCGCTGGGTCCCACCTGATGATCGTATTTACTCCAGATATATCCAGTAACCGATGGGTCTTTGATATCAACACGGGCCATAAAAGTATGTGCCCCTGTATGCTGTAGTTCATTAGCGGCACCCTGTCCGGCGTCGAAATATACATCTCGCCGATGATCTGCATTGTTGTTGTTGCTGATCGAAATAGCGCCATAGAAGCCGTCGGATCCTGGTCCGTCGCCCTGGCCGCCGTTGTCCCAGAAGCCCGGGGATGTATTGCCAGAGAATATTCTTGGCGATGGTCCGTTGGCTGCCGTACCTCCGACAAGCGTTAACAGGGAGTTGGCACCGTTAACATCACCGGAGGTCCCGCTATCGACCGCGATATCTGTAAAATTCCATAACGCAATGGCATCAGTTAGCAATGCGCCACCTTTGGCCTGATCCGTCACGCCTAGCGAGCAGCCGAGCGCTGTAGCAGTGATAAATGATACAATACGCTTAGTATTCATTCTTGTACCCATCCTGATTCCTCCATTCTCTATTACTTACAAGGATAATAATTAACATCAATTCAAATCTACATACTGAGTCTTGTGATATTTAATAGCAGGTTAATTCACCTGCGGGTCGTCACTTTCAGCCCGCCAGAAGACGATGGAAGGGTCGTCAAGCTTCTGCACATTGGTAATTACACCGTCAGGCGCACGGTAACCGATGTACTCTTCGGGGCCCTTGCCGTTGAGAAACTCGCGGTGCCCATCGACAAACGTCACGTTCGTACCACTGTCGTGGCTCTGCACCTTGAATGAAGCCCGGATTGTGTCTGCCAGGATTGCAGCGTCAGCGTGCTTGTCGATATCCAGTGGGGGGCTGTCGATCTGCGAACCGGCCGGGTTGTTCTGGTTGTAGTAGTATGCCGTTCGGAACGTATACATGGTCCCAACCCGTTGTGTGACACTTGTCGGATCACGCAGAAACTGATCAGCCATATCGACTGCCTCACCACGATCTTTATTGAAAGCACTATTAAAAAGACTTGGTTTATCCGGCATATCCGGGCAGAACATTGTTTCAGGGACTTCCATATACCCCCCCGTCATAAGAAGGCCGAAGCCGGCGGGCTCAAGGTTGTCGCCTTGGAAAAAAAAGTCCCAAACTGCAAAATGCCAAGCACCGTTATCATGTACGATAGGCATTGAGTTTCTGTTATCAACCGCATAAGTGCGTTGCGCAATGACGAGTTGGCGTTGCTGATTTGCACAGACGGTGATTCGAGCTGTCCGACGAGCCGCACCGAGCGCAGGCAGCAGGATACCTACGAGCAACGCGATAATAGATATGACAACAAGCAACTCGATCAGCGTAAATCCTTTTGTTTTATCACTTGCCATCATGTCAAGATTCCTGTGTTATCCAGAAGTCATTTTGATCCGTTCACACTTCTCTTCTCATCCGTGTACGACTACATTCGTTTGGACCTGATACCACGCCCGGCCAGCGCAGGAACCATCCCCAAGGCCGCAAAAATTAATGTCGCCGGCTCGGGGATAGCACTAACCGGTGGTGTGCCCGCATTCCAGTTCCCTAGCACCGTATTAAGGTCTTCTATCCCCACGAAACCGTCACCGGATGAGTCGGCGTCCGCGTCGCCGGGCGGAACATTCAGATTCCAATTGCCCAGAACAAGATTCAGGTCGCTAATCCCGACGAAGCCATCCCCGTCCAAGTCGCCTGCCAACGCAGTGCTCGTCAAGTGGAAGACCAGCGTGTCGGCATACTCCATCCGGATTAACAGCGTTTGCCCGTCGAAATTGAGCGTGGTGATGCCCTGCGCCGCACCATTTAGCTGCCATGCCCCCCCCTGCCTTGTCAATACATTGTCCCCATCAAAAAGGGATATGCTGTCAAACCCCGCAAGGGGTAAGTCCAGTTCGATGTCTACGGTGTCGCTGAACGCCCAATCGCCCGGGTTGACCAAGGCCATATACATCTCACCATTAAGCATTCGGGACCAATGGAAGATTTCCACGTCACCCGGTGTCGCTGCGGCGCGTGCGGGATCTAGTACAGGGCTGATCGTTACCCCCGGCGCCGGGTCGGTCGAGACGATCGCGTCGCCCAAGCCGGCAAACTCCGCACCTAAATCGACATAAGCCTGCCAGATCTCAGGCGCTTCGGCCAGCATGTCGTACTGCTGTGAGTCAGACCAGTAGAAGATGTTGGCCCCAAGCCCCTGCGTGATACCCAGGTGCGCCTGGGCACGGATCTCTTCGGGGCTCGGTCGGTAGTTGGAGCCGTCGATATTCAGTTGATTTAGTGTGCCTTGGCTGCTGGCAACCGCAACGCGCCAGTCATGCCCCTGATGTGTCGCTGTAAACGGACTGCCCGGCGCCTGCGACCTGGCATTGGCCAGATCACGGACCGAGCGCATCAGGCCCTCGGCGTCGTCTGTAATTGTGTGGATATTGTCAGTACGGATCGGATATAGCTCGGCGTTGATCACGTCGGTGTACGCGTCCACCTCGTTAAGCCTGAACGAGTCAACCGCGTCAACAGGGTGGTTGGTATCGTTAGCCTTGATCGTGTTATAAGCATTCTGCAACTTAAGAAGGTTCACGGGGTTGTTGAAGGTGACGTTCGAGGGCTCGTCGTAGAGCCGCCAAAAGTAAAGTGCCGGCTTATCTTTAATACCATTGATAAGGTCGGCGAGTAGGCCATAGTCTGGGCTGTCGATGATCAGATTCCGGGGCAAGCCCATGAAAACGCCCACACCGTTTGCTTCAGCAATGTCCAGGTAATTAGATGCCTGTGATATCCACGCGTCACGTGTAGAAGTATCAGTAACATTGAACTGTTCAAAGTGATAGGAATGGGTAAGGTTGAATTGGGCTTCGTTAACCCCGCCGAAAAACCCCCAAAGATCGGACGGGTCACGATAGGTGCCGTACAAGAAAGTGCGCTCGCCGTTTATCACAGGCACACCGTCCGGGTCAATGGTTACCACGGTCTGCGCCTGTGCCGGGACACCGCTTACAACACACACAAATACAAGCACCATAGCAGCCGTAAATATTAATACACACTTACTCACAAGATTACTCCGTCCATGCCCGGTAATGATCGTGGTTTGTATTGTCATCCCAAGACACCGGCACACCTTCCAGCGTGCCGGCGCGCTTTTCCAATTGTTACCTCAGCGACGCTTACGCATTGCAAGCACGCCACAACCGATACCCATCAGTGCCAGCGACGCCGGTTCGGGAACCGTCATGTCGATGATCTCCTGCTGACTGAAGGCCTGATCAAAGACCGCGAACATTTCGACATCAACACGAGCGCCACTACCGCCGCTCGACTCCCAGTCCGAGCCACTCCAGGCCAGGCGGTCACCCAGGTTGAACGGCACGGGATGATCCAGATCGATCGTGTCGAATGTGACAGCCGATGTTTGGCTGAACAGTACGGCACGCGTCTTTGGATTCAGACCGATTATCGACGCCGTATCGTTAACAGGGTCAAAGACCGAGACGATTTCGTACTTGACACCCCCCGTCCCAACAGTGCCCGCGGGTAAGTCAACGGAGACCGCCGCAGCGCCGCCGTCACCATCATCAATCAGATAGGTGAGCGAACCGCCGGGGTTATACCGGAGATAGGCCCCGCGGTTCTTAAGCCCGTTGGGCCCGACATTGTGGTCGTATTTACTCCACAAGTAGCCCGTGATGCTGACATCCTTGAACTCACCGCGCCAGACCATCGTGTGTGCGCCGGTGATCTGCAGTTCGTTGCCGGCCCCCTGCCCGGCATCGAACCACGTACCAACGCGGTCAGAACCCGTGCGCAGGTTCGAGTAGCGGTCATCCGAACCCGGCCCCTCATCATTCCAGAAGCCGAAGCCGTCGATATTGACACCGGTCGTACCGGTGGCACCGTCGGCCTTGTCAACGATTGTCAATACCGAGTTCGCGCCGTTGGCGTCGTTAAGCGAATCGAAGTTCCACAATACGACAGCGTCGTTCAAAACCGCCGCCGCATTTGCGGAAGACGAGAACGCTACCATCGCCCCAAGTAGTGTGCCTGTTGCCAACAATCTCTTCCTCATCTTAGACCCTCCTAAGTTGCGAGTGACATTCCGCTCATACTTGCCGCACGACGCGTGCGCATTAAGCCGGAATCACCATTCAAAACACGAGTGCTCCAAGTGAATCGAACACCCACAAATATGCCCATGTACCGGGCTACCAGCTACACAATTACGTTCGCCGCTGCGGTCATCCGTCCATGCCTTCAAGCGATCCGCCCTCGCTGGCTGATACATTGTGTAAACGTCTCGACGAGGCTCGTACGATTAACTCGGGCCGGACAATAATCTGCCTGGCCAGCGGATCAATCGATTCACCGTTGATTAATTTCATCAGCAGGCCGATCGCGTGACACGAGACCTGCTCCGATTTTTGGTCTACGCTGGAAATCGCAGGCTCATACAAACGGGCGATCTCCGAGTCGTCGTACCCCACCACCGCAACATCTTCAGGGACACGTCGCCCCAAAGCCTTGAGGTGCTTGATCGCCCGTACCGCGACACTGTCGTCCACGGCGATGATCCCGTCCACACGTCGCTCGCGCACCAAACGCCTGACCCTGTCACCAATCACATCGCCGGCGCGGTCAGGAACCGAACCGACATCCATGATTAAAGACTCGTCTACTTCGCTGTTAATCGCCTGACAGCCCTGACGATACCCCTGGATGCGCGCTTCCATCTGCGGAGTACCCGTGGAATAGATAAGTAGCGCTATACGTTCACAGCCCTGGGCGGATAAATGCCTTACGGATTGCATGATGCCCGCGGAGGTATCCACCGCGACGACATTCAGGTCTTCCCGGTTACTGGCGGGCTGCCCAATAAACACGACGTTGGAGAGCCTTGCATAGGTTTCGGCAACCTTGGCCTCGATCCCCGGGTATCGGTGCGTAATACAGATAATCCCATCAACACCGCGCGAAGCAAAATCTTCGGCATAAGCTTTGAGCCGGTCGAGTTTGCCTCGCGTCTGTCCGACCATAAACCGATAACCCAGTTTCGCGGCT
Organism: Pyrocystis lunula; assembly: GCA_037576205.1. Lineage (NCBI taxonomy): Eukaryota > Dinophyceae > Gonyaulacales > Pyrocystaceae > Pyrocystis > Pyrocystis lunula. Next base: position 60,271 of record JAPIWU010000114.1, on the reverse strand, counting down.
TCCTCTTCCATCGCGGCGAGCCGGTTGAACTGGATCTGTGGGGACCGGCGGTCAATGATTGCACCAATGACTTTGCTGCTTCGACCTGCAAGCTGCTGCGCCGAGCGGTTGGGGTGGTACTCGAGTTCGTCCGCAGACTGGCGGATCTTCTCGGCCGTGGCTTTGCCAACACGGATATTGCCCGATCCGCTACCCAATAACACCCGCGCTACCGCGGCACGCGACACACCAACACGATCCGCGACATCCTGCAACGTCACCGACCCGCTACGCGGTGCTTTTTTCTTATCATGCTTGGTAGAAGGGGGCGTCATAACCTGAGGCGGGTCCTTGGCAGTTGCGAGTTATGATGGGTTAAAATCGGTAGCCTTCAGTTGAGGTTGATTATTTTCGCATTATTTGATGTCGCGCGATATCAACCCTTGACATCTGACCCATGTTTTACTTATCATTAACAGATTAACCGCGCAATCAAATAATGTCAATCACTTGGTTACGGTTTTGGTAATAAATTATAAGTGATTAAATTATATTGAAATATATAATATTTAACCCGTGTCGGGTATGGGCTGGCTTATAATGATGAGACAAAACAGGCGAACAAGGACGGATCAATCTCACGGCCCTACTCACCGCGTGCGTGCCTGGGGTTCTACTCCGGGATATGGGTTGTTTAGGCCGTTAATCAATGGGAGCAACAGCTTAATTATGGGATTATTTGCTCATTTCCTGGTCTTGGCTTTGACGACCACACCCCTGTTTGCTCAAGAATCAATCTCGGGTTGGCAACAACTATATAAAGACGACTTTGACGAGGGCGGCGAGACCGCACACTGGCAAAGCATCTCGGGTCAGTGGCGGGCTGAGGGCGGCAAACTCGTCGGCCAGGGGCAGGTACTCCTCATACAACCGATCTCAGGCTCTCAACGAGTGGTCATGCGGGCCCGTTCCGACTCGCCCGGCGATCTAAGCATCCTGCTGGGCGTCAACGAAGATGGATACAAAAGTGGCTACTTCATGGGATTCGGGTCGGATGGGAATCAACAATCCAAACTCCTGGTTAGGGGCAAGCCCGTTGAAATAGCCGAAGCGACGATTTCGCCCGGCCGATGGCACGATATCGAATGTTACCGGGACGGGCAGACCTTGCTGCTTCGTGTCGATGGCGAAGAAGTGATCCGCTACGTAGACGCGCAACCATTGGCCGGGGAATCTCATAATCAAATCGGTTTGTACTTCTACAATCCGGGCCAGGTCGATCACATAAGCGTATGGTCCAAGCCCGATGAGTTCGACTCAGGAACTCAGGCACAACAGGTTACCGAGCATGATCGACCGGCCCAAGGCAATCTTGTTGACAACGGCAATTTTGAATTCGCAAAACCTGGGACACGAACCCTTCCCGACCGTTGGTCGGTGCGCCTGGGGGATCGGGACGATCGAATCGAATTGGTCTATGATCACCGGCAAGCCCATACGGGCCGGGGGGTGGTACGTATAACGAATAATTCTGGACCGGGAATCACGCTTGATGCGATACCGGAAGACGGTGTAATGCTAGTACCGGGCGAGACATACCGTGTTCGTTTCTGGGCGAAGAGCGTTTCGGGCACATCGCCAGAGATCATTCTGGAACCTGGAGCGGGGCGGTTTAGTCCCACCACAGATTGGCATGTGTACGAAACGCTGTATACACACCCCGCGGATGCCGCCGAACAGCTTGGCTGCTTCGTCCGTGTCATGGGTGGCCGTGTGCTGATCGATGATATTTCATTCACACACGTAGACGAAACCATTAGCTGGCCGGCCGAACAACTGGCCGACCGTACACCGCTTGAGTTGGCGGATCATCACACGGACTGGCACTTGGTAGGAGGACGGGATCACCTGTGGGGTCGCAGGACGGTGATCCAAATCAGCGAGGTGATGGGCCGGCCCGCCCAGGGAGCGACCGTCAAACTAAAACTGAGCGATGCGTTGCCCGGCATACGGTACGATAAGGTTTCTACCGAGACCGTACGCGTAATCGATGCACAGACTTCTAAAGCGGTGACGTTCAAACTGGTAGAATCGGATTCGTACACTGGGCCGTCCGCGATGGACGAGTTGATCATGAAGATCGATTGCCCGGCCCACCATACTTCCGTGTTTTATGTTTACTACGCGCAGGATGCATATAACCCGGCTAGCGCCTGGGACGCCAAAATCCCGTTGTCGCTGGCCAGACCTTCGCGATACAGGCACTCGTTGGACACCGAAATCGTAGCGGTTCAACGACCTATTACAGTGCGTGCCCGTGAAAACGAAGCGGGTTTGGATATCGATGTAACTTCGTACCTGCCGGGCCAACCCGTGGTTTCTCTCCACGCGCCCGAAGATGGTCAGACCGTGCAGGTCCCGCTGACACAGCAAGACGGGTCTACATCTGTGTGGCAAGCGCACGGCTTCATGCTGCCAGAGGGCGCCGTCGATGGATTATGGCGACTGGAAGCACAAGTTAAGGAAATCGGGGAAAGTGATCTGGGAGTCTGCCATTTACCCGTTGTAATCGGGTCTGCGATGTGGTGGGCGACCAATGCTGATTCGCCGCAGGCTGAACCGACTGTATCAGTCGCCGACCCGTACTGGGTACAGCTAAGCGCCGCCAGGAATGAGAAAGAATCCTTTCAATTGATCCTGGCTTCAAACGAGCCGATGAACGGCACCCGGATTATCTCGACAGACCTTGTACACGAGGATGGTAAAAGCACCATCCCCGCGGAGCGAGTCGACTTCAAGTGGGTCGAGACGGTCTATGTTGCGATGCCATATCCCCACGGCCTTACCGGCGGAGCATATTATGACCCGCTTGTTCCTTGGCGCAAAAGGGACGTCGTGCCTGGTATCAGCGCGAACGCATGGGTGACTGTCGATGTACCTGTCAATGCGGAGCCCGGAGAATACTGGGGGGATGTTGTAGCAACATCTGAGGACGGACGCGAACTCGTGCTTCCGGTTCGGCTCCGTGTTTTCGGATTCTTGATGCCTGATGACCCGACCATGAAAGCTGTGCTTGGCGGTGACATCTGGGAGCGTGTAACCAAGGGCTATCACCCCCGACCCGATGGCAAAAACCCATATCATGACATCCACGACGGTGAGGCCACACTCGCACTGGCGGAGCTGCTCGCCGATCGGCATGCCACACCCTTCTACTACCACCACGACAAGAGCCCTTACGCGGTACCCTGGCATTATGACCCACAGACCGGCGAGGCGGAATTCGACTTCCGGCAGTTGGATCGAAATGTCCCGAAGATGCTCGATTGGGGCCAGGACTACCTGTTCTTTGGAGGCAAGTTCGCTGCGGGCTGGCGTAACACGGGCCGTGTCTTCGATTGGAGCCGGGACCTGGAAAGAGCTCGTCAAGCCTATTGGGAAGAGGCATACCCGGATCACTTATTCAACCGCGATACTCCCGAGGGTATGCGGATGCACGCCGCGTACTGCCGGGGAATCGCGGACCACCTCGAATCGAAGGGCTGGATCGACAAGGCGGTGATCTATGTTACTGATGAGGATAAGAACGATGCTGTGAGAGAAGTCGCAGGACGGGTCACGGATCAGGTCCACAGTGTCAACCCCAAACTAAAAACGCTGGTACTTTCTAACGCCGAGCACCGCTACGCAGAATACATGGACAAAATAGATCTGTTTGGCGGCCGGATCAGCCCGGAACATCTGGAGCGGTATAAAGAATCTGGGGGGGTGTGGCTGGGTTCATATAATTCCGGCGGCTTCATGACCACGCCATTGGCTTACACACGTAGCCTGGGGGCGCGTAACTGGCTAGATGGCAGTGTTGGCTATGTGAATTGGGCGATCTGGCGCAACCCCGACGCACTAATCGACAGCAGTTACCACAGCTACGTAGGTCCTAACGCCGGATACCCCCAGAAAACATTCGTTTCCCACACTGACCCTTCATTCTCGTCCTACGGCACGTGGGTCTACCCCTGGCCGGCCTGGGAGCCCCTTCCCGCCGGGCCTGAACAGTCACTTTTTGTCAGTTCAGTGCGGCTCGAAGCGCTTCGTGAAGCGGTCGAGGACTATGAGTATTTCGAGATGATCAAGCGGATCGCGGATAAGCAGAGGCCTGATGCGCACGGCTCAACACCTGCGGGCACACTGCTGTTGAAACTGGGTGAACTTGTCGATGCCAGCCATACAAGGATCCACAAGTTTGATTATTACAATATTAGTCCGACCGAGTATCAGACGCTGCGGGAACGTTGTGGCGAAATGATTGACGGGTCTACCCCCGAATAATGTGTGTATTACTTGAAAATGAAAACAGAGCCAAGTCATGAGTGACTATAGACGATTCCGACACAAAATAGTTGGCTGGGACACGAACCCGCCGGACCCATTCCCGGGCTTTGGCGGGACGGTCGGCCTGGGCCAAGACCTAGCGGTGCTTGACAACGGCGACTGGCTGTTGGTGTTCCATGCCGGGTACTGGCATATGTCGGCGGCAACCCCGTTTATCGTGCCGGCGGATTCACTTAAGAGGTTCCGCGCCAACGGGCTGCGCGATATCGAAGCGCCCACCGGCGGACGTATCATGGCGATCCGATCACACGATCGCGGCGCGACCTGGTCCAGGCCCGTCACCCTGCACGATGGTCCGCTGGATCGTGGGCCGTTGGGAATAACCAAGCTCTCTAACGGCTCTCTGCTGATGCTCATCGGCGAACAAGCCTCATGGTACGGACTGAACCAGGCGCCTCCCGGACACCTTTCGGCCAATACGCGCGTGGGCGTAATACGATCCGATGACAACGGGAACCACTGGACAGACCCCGTTTGGCTTGAGTCGCCCTACCGCTATTACCAGCGGGCATACTCCGCATTTCTGGAGTTACCCGACGGGGGCATACTCGTGCCAACATATAGCACAGAAAAGTTCAATGCCCAATTACACGGCGCTATCCATCGAAGCGACGACGGTGGTGATACATGGAAAATCATCAGCACGATCCAGCGCGAGGATAGCCTTGACCTGGATGAGCCCACAATCACAAGACTGCACACCGGCCAACTGATGCTGTTGACACGACCCGACGCGGCCGTGTTTTATTCAGATGACGACGGTCGAAACTGGAGTTTTTCACACCATGCGCCTTTCGCGCCGTTCAAGGCGCATCGGACGACCACGCTCTCGGACGGTACCGCCGTGTGCTGGATGACATCTCACGGCACACTCAGGGCATCCTGGTCAACGGACAACGGAAAGACATGGCGGCTTAACGCGGCGGGCAAGCCCTTCTCACTCGACCCGGACTGTTATGGTTACCCCGGGGGCTGCCTGCTTGGAGATGAATCGGTCATGGCGGTCTACTACGACGCAGCCAACCGTCAGCAGAGAACCAATGTATGGGGCATACGTTTTAAGATCGATGCGGATCGGCGCGACTTGGTTATTCTGCCCTCACCTGGTGCCGAGTCGGCGTCTATTAATATATCCGATGTAAATAATAACGACTCAATACCCGTAGAGATCGACATCGACGTAATGTGACCAGCCAGCATACGTCATGCTGGTATGTGGGATGGGTTAAAATGTTGCAATCATGCGTATTCGATAAGATTGTTTGGGTAGAAACTAATAAGTAGTTCGTAAATAGACAGGAACCATTGTGTGTAATTCCGAACAGAAACGATATGCGATTGTCGGAACGGGCTCCCGAGCGAGGATGTTCATTGATGCGATCATCGGTCCGTATGCCAAACACGCCCGACTGGTTGGATTGTGTGACACAAGTGAAGTGCGCATGGCGTACTGGAACCGATATATCAGTGGCGAGATGAAGGGAGGAGCGGTTCCTACATTCCGCGCTGAAGACTTTGATGGAATGATCGCCCAGGCGAAGCCCGATGTAGTAATTGTTCTCACAGTAGATGGATATCATCATCTATACATCAACCGCGCGATGGAATTGGGTTGTGACGTTGTGACCGAAAAGCCGATGACGATCGACGAAAAGAAGGTCGCGTCAATATTTGACACGATCGAGAGGACGGGGCGTAACGTCCGGGTCACGTTTAACTACCGGTACATGCCCGCCTTCTCGAAACTGCGCGAGATTGTGCTATCAGGCGATATCGGTGTGCCGACTCTGGTCGACTTCCAGTGGAGGCTGGATACATCGCACGGGGCAGACTATTTCCGCCGATGGCACCGCGAGAAGGACAAATCCGGGGGCCTTCTTGTACACAAATCTACGCACCACTTCGACCTGGTCAACTTTGTACTCGGAGATTACCCCGAATCGGTTTTTTGCTACGGCGGGTTGAAGTTCTACGGCGAGAAGAACGCCAAGAAGCGCGGTGAATCATACAACTATGACCGATACACGGGCCAGCCCAATGCCGCGGACGATCCATTTGCATTGATGCTGGATCAGGATGGTTACAAGGGCCTGTACCTGGACGCCGAGGCCGAATCGGGCTACATCCGAGACCGCAATGTTTTTGGGGGTGAAGACAAATGGCCGATCACGTCCCCTGACACGATGTCGTTAACAGCCCGTTACAAGGGGGGCGCCCTGCTGAGTTACTCGCTCATTGCGTATAGCCCATGGGAGGGTGAACGTATGACAATTACAGGTACGCACGGCCAGGTTGAGTACTTTGGGCGTGGCGGCGGGCATATTATCCGCGGCCAGAGCAGTAAAGAGCTCGAAGCCGAGCAATATCAGGGTGAACAATATATCCGGCTGCAACGTATGTTTGAGCCCCCGGTCATGATAGATATCCCAAAGGCCGAAGGCGGGCACGGAGGTGGTGACAACGGGATCCTTGACCGCATTTTTTTACCCGGCGTAGACGATGACCCACTCGGGCGAGACGCCAGCCACATCGATGGCGCTGCATCAGTTCTGATGGGGGTCGCTGCCAACCACTCTATTGATACCGGACGACCCGTAACAATCGATTCTCTTTTACAACTCCCAACTGAGACTGTACACAAACAGATCAGTATCTGATTTTAAAAGCATACACATTGTGTTGTGAATGCATCAACACACAGGAATGCCTGAACGTCGAGAATAAAGATATAGGCGTAATGAAGATTACAGACGTCAATGTGTACCTGGTCGAGGGTATCAAATACAACTGGACACTGGTCCGAGTGGATACGGATGCGGGTATCCACGGCTGGGGCGAGGGAACCAACTGGCCGGGTTCTCCCATGATCGAAGCGGCATGCCGACATGTCGGCGACTTCGTGCGTGGGATGGATGCCCGTCGAATCGATTATACGTGGTCAAAAATATATAAGGATATGAACTGGTTGGGTCAGGCCGGGCCGTTGCTCTCTGCGATCGCGGCGGTGGATATCGCACTGTGGGATATCAAGGGCAAGCAACTGGGCGTACCGGTCTATGAATTATTAGGCGGAAGTTACCGGGAACGTGTCCTTCTGTATGGCAACTATTGGTTTATTGACGGCGGGCACAGCCCCGACGACTACGCCAGGCAGGCCAGGCAGACCGTGGATATGGGTTTTACCGCCCTTAAATTCGACCCGTTTGCTCATATCGACTACTGGTACGGTGATGACCTGCAGGCTAACGGCTCGCTGACCGAACAACAAAAACGATTAGCGGTGGACGTTGTTGATACGGTTGCGCAGGCGGTCGGCCCGGAGGTTCCGATCGCCATTGAAACACACGCATTCCTGAACGCACCAACCGCGGTCGAGATGGCACAACGGCTGGCGGCGTTAGGCTTCAACTGCATGTGGTACGAAGAGCCGGCTTTACCGGAGTTCCCAGAATCAATCGCGGATATCCGACGACAGATACCGCTACCGGTGTGCGTAGGCGAGCGCCTGCACACGCGTTACATGCTACGGACGATACTCGATCATCGGGCGGCCGACTATGTCATGCCCGACATCACACGCTGTGGTGGCATCAGTGAGATGCGTAAGATGGCGTACCTTGCCGAGACGTATAACGTACCCATCGCGCCGCATAACCCTAACGGGCCCATCTCCACCATCGCGTCAGCGCACACCATGGCATCGGTCCCGAACTTCTTCCGGCAGGAATTCATGGTCAAAGACGTCCCCTGGCGCGACAAGTGCCTGTCGCATCCACTACCAATTATAGATGGGTATTTCGTGTTGCCGGACCGGCCCGGGCTCGGTTTCGATATCGACCCCGCTGTACTGGCCGAGCACCCGGGGCTGACACTTGAACAGGCCGAGGGCCGATCTTTTTATGTATGAGGCGGATAGTTGAGATATAGGTCGTGCATATTGAATTCTTGTCGCAAGCTATGCGAAATGAAACGCGTGATTCGCCGTACTTATTTGGATATCAACTCCCCGATAGATATGCGGGAAACACCCGATGAATAATCATACTATCCAGGCTATCGACGTTCATGGCCACTACGGCACCTACTTTCGCCCATGCCTGCACACGCAAATGAACGGATTCATGTCTGGCGATCACGAACAGGTGTACCGGCGAGCACGCGGCTTGAACATCCGCTGGACAATCGTTTCGCCATTGAAAGGCCTGATGCCACGCGGCCGATCTATCGCAGAAGTCGAAGCCGCTAATGACGAGACAGCCGAGATTGCAGAACACTGCGAGGGCCTATTGCAGTATGTGATTATCGATCCTCGCCGACCAAAGACTTATCAACAAGCGCAGTCGATGCTGAAACTGCCCCATTGTGCGGGTATCAAGATCCATGGCGAGGAGCACGTCTATTACCTGGAGGATTACGGTGACGCGATTTTCGAATTCGCGTCTGAGCATAAGGCCGTCGTACTGGCTCATAGCGGTGATCCACACACGATGCCCATGGATTTTGTCCTTTACGCTGACCGTTACCCGGATGTGCGCCTGATATTAGCGCACCTGGGGCACAGCCCGGGGAACGACCAGGACCCCACCCACCAGGTCCGCGCAATACTCAAAAGCAGACACGGCAATATCTACACCGACACGTCCAGCAGTGCCAGCCTGACACCCGGCCTGGTCGAATGGGCGGTGCGTGAAGTGGGGCCCGAACGTGTTCTGTTCGGCACCGACACGCCTTTGTATAGCACCGGGATGCAAAGGGCCAGGATCGACTCCGCGGAACTGGATGAGCATACCAAGGAGATGATTCTGAAGACAAACGCAATGGAACTATTCGGAGCCGAACTGTTTTCCGAGACACCTTATGAGGTGATGCGTGATTAGCCCTGAAGCATTCACAGGGCCATGGGCCGGGATGCCCGTAGCCTGGACCGAACACGATTCCTTCGATGAGCAACGCTACCGCAGCGACGTTGCGCGCTGCTGCGAAGCGGGTATCCCGGGTATTTACACCGGTGGAACATCGGGTGAATTTTACGCAATGGAAATCGATGAGTTCTGCCAAGTCGCGAGAGCGACTATCGATGAGTGTAAGCGGTTAGAGACACCTGTCATGATCGGATGCACCTCGACATACACATTGGGTGCCGTTCGGCGGGCGGCTTACGCTGCAGAACTCGGCGCCGACGCCATACAGGTCGCTTTGCCATTCTGGATGCCGGTGACCACCCGAGGTGCGGTGGACTACGTAAAACAAGTCTCTGAAGCCGCGCCCGGGCTGGCGATCTCGGTGTATGAAACCACACGATCACGCAAGTGCCTCACTGTTGATGAACACCGCAAGATTAAAGGCGAGGTGCCCGCGTATACAATGGTTAAGGCAAATGCCGGAACAATAGGCGCAACACCTGATGGTTGCCTGGCGTTGTCAAGCTGCTTGAACGTGTTTGTGGGCGAAACAAGCTGGCCAGAGCTAGGACCTTGCGGTGCTTCGGGGTCGTGCAGTTCGCTAGTGTACCTCAACCCAAAACTCATTCTTCGTTTGTGGCGGCACCTGATCGACAAGGACTGGGAAGCGTTGAACAATACGATCCGCCCGGTCTTGGTATGGGATACCTGGCTGGGCGACCGTTTCGGTCCGGAGGGCTATACCGACACGGCCTATGACCACCTACAGGGCATGCTGGCCGGCTTCCTCAACTGTGGCTTGCAAAGCCGTGCCCCATATACAGTCGCAACCAAGTCCGACCTTGAAGAAGCCCGAACGTGGGCCAGGAAACATACCCCCCAGATACTGGACCTAAACGCCGAGCCACAACTTTCTACCGCCGAGTTTGGAGAGAGCCCATCATGAAACTCGGACTAGGGCTTTACATGCACATGCTGGATGATGAGCATTTCCAGTTTGCCCGCCAGGCCGGCGCGACACATATCGTTGCGCACCTGGTTGATTATTTTCAACAATCGGTAGACAACCCGGACGACAACCAACCGACAGGCACACACGAAGGCTGGGGCCGAGCCGGTGACCCGACACAGCTATGGCGACTTGAAGATTTAATCACATTAAAAGCAAGTATCGAATCGCATGGCCTCGCACTCGAAGCCATCGAAAATCTCGACCCCGCCCACTGGCATGATATCCTCCTCGATGGCCCCAAACGCAGCAAACATATTAGTAATGTCCAGACAATTATCCGTCGTATGGGTGAAGCGGGCATCCCGATACTCGGGTACAACTTCAGCCTGGCCGGCGTGGGGGGGCGCGTGTCGGGCCCATTTGCGCGTGGCTATGCTAATTCTGTCGGGATGGATGGCGTTAATACCACACCTCTACCTGACAACCTGGTGTGGAACATGACTTGCGATTCTGCGTTTGAGGTTGCCACACAATCGGCGATCTCGCAAGATGTTCTTTGGGATCGGTACAGGCGATTTCTTGATGATGTATTGCCGGTCGCAGAACAGTCCAACGTCACGCTGGCGGCCCACCCCGAAGACCCTCCTGTCGAAAGACTTCGCGATACCCCACGCCTCGCATACTGCCCTGATGCACTTGATCAACTTGCAGGATGTCATACAAGCCAATCGCACAAACTCGAAATGTGCGTGGGCACCTTATCCGAAATGCCGGATTGTGATGTTTATGAAATCCTTGACCGTTATATCAACGAGTCACGTGTCGCGTATATCCACCTCCGCAACGTACAGGGCAAAGCCCCGCACTACTGTGAAACTTTCATAGATGATGGTGACACGGATATGCTACGCGTCATTCAGATACTTAATAACCATCAATACGATGGCGTACTTATTCCCGACCATACACCCAGCTTGAGCTGTGATGCCCCCTGGGAAGCGGGCATGGCGCATGCATTGGGCTACATGCGCGGATTGATACAGGCGGTAGAACATGACTGATAGTACGAAGCCACCTAATACAACTGGTGCGTGTTATCTGATAACTCCAGGCGATAACGTGGCCACTGCTCTGAACGACTTAGCACCCGGTTATGTGTGCGTGCATGGTAGCGCCGATATAAACAAGTTACACCTGAGGGATAATATCAAAATAGGACACAAAGTAACGATCACCGCCGTTAGAAAGGATGAACCTATAATCAAGTTTGGCGTGCCAATCGGTCACGCCACAATCGATATCCCCGCAGGCACATGGGTGCATATGCACAACTGTGCAAGTAACTACGATGCGCGTTCTCAAACACTAGACCTCGACTCCGGCGCCGCAACCGATACAGCCTACGTGTGAAATACATGACAGATTGGAACAAGACTTCCTGGAAGGGGTACCTGCGACCAGACGGCCGCAAGGGTGTTCGCAACGTGACGCTCATCGTGTATACCGTTGAGTGCGCAAAACACGTTGCGCACAAGATCGCCGAGCTTGAGCCCGAGATCGATGCGCACGTAATCGGTTTCCCGGGGTGCTATGACAATGAATACGCAATACGCCTAATCCTTTCACTGTGTCGCCACCCAAACGTCGGTGCGGTATTGTGTGTCGGCCTGGGTTGTGAGTACACTCAACCCGACCGGATAAGTCATATCGTCGCCGAATCCGGTCGCCCCACCGCCTGGTTCTATATACAAGAATCAGGTGGAAGCCTATCCAGCATTGAAAAAGGGCGTTCAATATTACATCAACTGCACAGGGACTCGGTTTCCGGCACTCGATTAGTTGATATGACAGCCGCCGACCTGACTATCGGGTGCGAATGCGGTGGTTCAGATGCGACGAGTGGGCTGGCAGCCAATCCCGTTGTCGGTGGTTTTTATGATCGCCTGGTTGATTCGGGGGGAGTGGCGGTGTTTGAGGAGGTCGTCGAACTAATAGGACTTCGTGACATTCTACTGAATCGTGGCGTGAGCGATAAAGCCAGAGAGTCTATAGCGGTTACGTATGACAAAGCCGCCGCGTACTGTAAACAGGTCCGTCAGTACTCGGTTTCTCCCGGCAATTTCGCCGGCGGATTAACAACAATCGAAGAAAAAAGCATGGGAGCCCTCACCAAGAGCGGCACCCGCCCGATTCAGGGGGTGATCAAAGTCGCCCAACAACCTCCCGGGCCGGGACTCTGGCTTTTGGACTCGGTCCCCGACCCCCATTACATGCAGTTCGGCTACACAAACCCGAACGACACCGAAGGGATCATGGATCTGATCTCTACAGGCGCACAGATCATTCTGTTTACAACCGGGCGAGGCAGCGTGATTGGATCGCCCATTGCGCCGTTGATAAAGATTACAGGGAACCGATCCACATTCGACAAAATGCAAGACGACATGGACTTTGATGCCGGCCGTGTGCTGGATGGACAATTATCCATGGCAATGTGTGTCGAAGAACTAAGCCAACTCGTATTGAGAGTAGCATCGGGACAAACGACAAAACCAGAGTCCCTCGGCCATCGAGAATATTTCATTATGTATAAACATCAGGATTCACCCCCGCTTCAAGTGGGGTGCCGGATATGACCATGGCTTGCAACAATACTAAACACTCAGAATTGTCGGCATTTAAGCTGGATGGAGAGACGGCATTGGTCACGGGTGGAGGCACGGGCCTTGGCCTGGGAATGGCGCGTTGCCTGATTGACGCGGGCGCCAAGGTCGTTCTGGCAGGCAGGCGTGAACATGTACTTCAAGAGGCATCAGATCGATTGGGTGACGATGCTTCCTATCATGTCCACGACGTCACCGATCTTGACAACAACCACAGGCTGATCGAAGACATCCATGCCACACATGGGCCGGTCACAATCCTTATCAATAATGCGGGCATACACATCAAGAAACCCGCAATCGACACGACAGACGCCGAATTCCGTTCGGTGATCGACACCCACGTCATGGCGGCGTTTTCCCTCTCGCGACATGTTGCGCCCGGCATGATCAAACTGGGTCACGGGTCTATCATCATGATCGCCTCAATGACCAGCTATATGGGAATGCCGAATGTCGCGGCATATACAGCCGCGAAGTGCGCCTACGTGGGCCTAACCCGCTCTTTGACAGCCGAACTGTCCCCACATGGCGTTCGCGTCAACGCGATCGCACCGGGTTGGATCGATACACCCATGCTTCATAAAGCACTCGACAATGATCCACAACGGTCTGAGAAGATCCTCGGAAGAACACCGCTTGGTGGCTTTGGTGACCCGTCAGATATCGGGCACGCCGCCGTCTACCTCTGCTCGAAAGCCGCACGTTTTGTGACCGGTGTTGTACTGCCTGTTGATGGCGGCGCCTGCACGGCGTTCTGATTCATTTGATTAGAAATACCATTTATGAACCAGATTCTGAATATGAAACAGTGGCGGAGTGATGATGAGCTATTCGCTCTGGCCCGGGAACACCTGTTTACCGCGGTTGTAGGTGATATTCTGGACAAAATAGGTCTCCGGAAACAATTCATGCCACCCCATATCCGTGCACTTCACCCAGATATGATATTAATTGGCCGCGCCATGACGGTACAGAGCTCGGATATCGACAAGTTGCCAGCCGATGTCGCTCATAGCCAAGATATCGATCAACCGTTTGGGCTGATGCTTGAAGCCCTGGACGATCTAAAAACCAACGAAGTTTACTTAAGTTCGGGCGCCTCACCCGACTATGCATTGTGGGGCGAGTTGATGAGTGCCCGAGCCATGCATTGTGGCGCCGCCGGTGCGGTCGTCAATGGCTTCCACAGAGACACACGCGGTATCCTCAAACTTAACTTTCCAGTTTTCTCGCTGGGTGCGTATGCCCAGGACCAGGCCCCACGAGGCAAGGTCATTGATTTTAGATGTGGCATTAATGTCTCAGACGTTCATATTGATGATGGCGATATCGTTTTCGGCGATATGGACGGTGTGCTGATAATCCCCCGTAAAGTAGAGCGCGAAGTATTCAGTTACGCGCTGGAGAAGGCGCTCGGAGAAAAGACCGTACGCAAGGCGATTCAATCCGGCATGACCGCCGTCGATGCTTTCAGGCACTATGGCATCATGTAAGCTTGCACGATGAAATACCGCACAAAGCCAAAAGTTCTGATTACAAATGCTGTCCCGGCCGATCAGTTAGCGCCGCTTGACGACGTTGCAGATGTTATTACCAGCCCTGCTGACAATGAACAATGTCGTGCTCACCCCGCATATCGGGGGCGGCACCGACGAGAGCGGGCGTTCTGCAAGACTACTTTGTGCACAAAACGTCGCGGCGGTGCTTCGAGGTCGCAAACCATTGACACCGGTCAATAAACCCTTGGATATGTATCAAAACACGTAATCCAACTCTGTACCGAGTATATGAGTACCCAGTTTGATTGTCACGAATATCCATCTTGATGCCAAACCACCCCTTGGCAGTATCGTCGCCATAGCAAATCTGCCCATAACGAGCATATTCAGCTACTTGGTGGCATTCGGATGGACAAGGCCGCGTGGACTAATTACCCGACACATTCAAGCTGTCTTTGTGGTTTGTGTGCTATGCTCGGTTGGCAACTCTTTGTCCGCCGACCACTCAGAACAGATAACGATAACCGCACAGAATGTTCCTACACAGAATTCGACGTCAATTACGTCGATGGCACAGCGAGCGGTGATCAAGTCCTTTCTCGACAAGCACCCCGACATTGAGATCAAACCTTTTGCGATGCCGGCGGGCCTGGGCAACACAATGGATTCGGGCCCACTGATGGCGATAGCCGCCGGCGTGCCTCCACACGCGCTGTATGTCAATTTCCGACAGTCGGCAAGTTACATCGGCCAAGGCTTTCTCGAACCGATCGACCTGTTGCTGGCACGATTGATTTCTGACAACCCACTTACCCGCCAGGCCGACGCGGCAGGGAACTGGCTGGCTGATCCAAGTGACGAAGAGGTAGCCAGGGCCGTCGCACTATGTAAAGAGCGCGTGGCCGAACGTGCGTGGCCCGCGATTTATAGAGAAGACCTAAGCGGCCGCCACCAAGGCAAGCACGTCTGGGCTGTCCCCACCAGTATCATTGTTAAGGCGCTACTCTACCGTAAGGACCTCTTCAGTGAAGCCGGACTTAACCCGGAACAGCCGCCTGAGACATGGGACGATTTCCTTGCATATGCCCGACGGCTTACCGTGTTTAACGGGCGGCAGCAACAGCATGGTTTCATGATGGACCGTTCGAAGGATATGCTCAGCTACCGCTGTTATTCCTTCCTTGTTTCAAACGGTGCACGTGCGGTGGAACAAACGCCTGACGGCACTTGGCGGGCGACCTACGACTCGGCCGAAGCAGCGGAAGCCATCGAATATATCTGGCGTTTGGCCAAACAACCATTCGAGCGTGACGGCGTGACCTATGGCGGAGCGGTCCGCTTTGGAACCAGCGAACTCGATACCATGTGGTCACGCGGGCAAATCGCCATGCGGCTGGATTATCTTGATGAAGAACTTCTGGCCTCCATAAATCCCCAGATCATCGGTGTCGCCCCCACCCCCGTATCGTACCGCGGTACACGTGGCAGCGAACTGAATTGCAAAATGGCCGGCATCTTCAGCGGCGCTTCGCCACGCCAACAACTGGCGGTCATGCAGTACATATGGTTCATTACCAGCGACGAAGCTAAAGCCATCAGAACCAATATCTATGTCGATAACGGGTACGGACAGTTCGTAAGCCCGCATCTACTCAGGCGTTTTGGCTACGAACGCGAGCTTCTGCGCGTTCCACCTCGTTGGCAGGAAGTATTTGATGAAGCAGTCAACACGGGTGTCCCCGAGCCTTACGGGCCAAACACCCAACTGATATACCGATTTATGTCCGAACCAATCGATCTCGCACTCGAACGAGACTTCAGTGATTCTACCAGGCAGGAAACCATCGAACAGATCCGCAAGCTGCTTAGTGAATCGGTGGCCGAGGCAAACGTCAAAATGCTGGGGATCATCCCGCCGGACCAGATGCGTCATAGGCGGTGGGTGGCGGCTACAGTACTCACATGCATAGGTATTGTTTTCATTGTTGGTGCGGTGAGCGTCTGGCGTGCGTTCTCGCGTGCCGCACCCGTATCATCAGAAGGCAGAAACCCACGACAGACAATACTTGCGTGGATCATGCTGGCCCCCGCCTTACTCCTTACTGTCGGATGGATGTATATACCGCTAGGCTGGGGGCTGAATCTGGCTTTTACCGATTACCGGATCGCGACCGGAACCACGTTCGTCGGCCTGGATAACTTCGCCAACGTTTTATATGACACAGATTTCTGGTGGTCGCTCGCCAGAACGTTTTACTTCGTCGCACTTATGGTGGGTTTGGGTTTCTGGCCACCAATCCTTCTTGCGATCCTGCTGGACGAGGTGCCAACAGCTACGCTCAAGTATATATTCCGCACACTCTATTATCTCCCCGCCATCATTAGTGGCGTCATTATCATGTTTCTGTGGAAACAACTGTACGATCCATCCCAGTACGGCGCTTTGAATCAGCTATGGCTTGCATTAAACCAACTGAACCCCTTCGGGGCCACGCTTGTAAAATTAACCGCTGCAGCGTTACTCGTCAGCCTGCTTTTTACAACACTTATACTTCCATTCAGGCTGACCGAGTTAAGTCGTTTCTTCAAATCCATGCTCTTTTTATTAGCACTGCTGCTCGCCGGTGCGATGTTAGGACCTTTACTCGCCGGGCAACTGCGTTTAAGTGACCTATTCGGAACCTTCGATCTACAGCCACTGGCTTGGATCGAGTCTCCCGACATGGCTATGTTCTGCATTGTCCTGCCTACTGTCTGGGCGGGGGCAGGTCCCGGATGCTTGCTTTATCTGGCCGCCCTGAAAACAATCCCAAACGACCTTTACGAGGCCGCGGATATCGACGGCGCCGGTTTATGGCACAAAGTGTTCTACATTACATTACCACGTCTCAAGTATCTTATAGGTATTCAGTTTCTCGCCGCGCTGGTTGGGGCATTCCGGGGAGGCACGGATTACATCCTGGCCATGACCGGGGGAGGGCCACTGGACGCAACCCTTATCCTTGCCCTGCACATCTTCACACGCGCGTTTATCGATCTTGAATTCGGGGTAGCCACCGCAATGGCCTGGCTGCTAGGCGCCCTATTGATTGGCTTCACAGCTTATCAATTAAATATGCTCTCTCGAGCAGAATTCTCATCCGAATCTTCCAAGCCAGCGGTGAATAACTGATGCCGATTATTGGGTGCGTCGAGTCTAAGAGTCTTAAAGGCAGGCTTGTCCACCTGTGCATCATCACCATACTCGCTCTAGGCGGGATCACGATGCTCTACCCGTTTGCCGTGATGATCTCGGGCTCTTTCCGAAGCGAGATGGATCAGGCAGAGCTTGACCTTCTGCCTGATTTCTGGACCCAGGAAAACGAGCTATACAAAAAATTCTTAGAAACCAAATATAACCAGAGCATTACCAGCCTCAATCGTTCACACAAGCAGCGTTATTTCAGTTTTGTGGACGCACATGTGCTATCCCTTGAGGGATCGCCACAGCGGCTCCACCAATGGATCGCTGATGAACAGGACGGGCCGCCGACACACTGGCAGGTATTGGGTGGAATCGTGGGCGTCAGGACCGTACCCGAAAACCTGCGCGAATACCGGCAACGTCTTGCCGAACGGTTTGCGGGTGACCTGGATGCCTTTACACGCGCAACCGGCACCCCCGAAACAAGCTGGCAGGCAATCGTACTGGCAGAGCCCAAGTGGTTGAGCAGACAGTACGACAACCCTGGCGGTGTGATCACAGAAATATACAACGAACTGCTTAGCGAATCCGTTCCGGCCGAACGACAACTGGTGTCAATCTCTGGTTATATGCTCGAAACAATCATATACCCACGGTACGGCCAGACGACCGTGTCCGAGTACAACAACAAACACGCGCAGTCATTGCAAAGCTACGACGATTTCTTCCTCCCCCCTACCGTCCCGGGAACAGACCAACCATTGCTCCGGCAAGAATGGATCGAATTTGTCACCCAGGAACTCCATGTCAGCTTCATCATGCTAGATGATGTTACACAGGCACAATACACCGACTTCCAATACCAGGCCGAATTGGCAAACAGGCACGACCTCGCATCGCCGCACCTTCTACCTGACGGGAAGACTTGGTTGACCGGTGGAGCCTGTGAAGTTTACGAGGCTTTCCTCGAGACAATACCAATCGAAAGATACCGAATCACAGGTCCCGAGTATGAGTACGGCCAACGCGAGTTGTTTGTCGATCTGCCGGCACTTGAGTGGACCCACGCCAAAGATCACGCATGGAACCTGAAGTGGACTTATTCAATCCGTAATTATATCAACGTATTTGATGAGCTTATCTTCCAGGGCCGGGCACTATTAAACACGCTCCTCTTCTGCGCGATGTCGATTGTTTTGGCTCTACTTATAAACCCGCTTGCCGCTTATGCCATGTCGCGCTTCAAGCTGAAGGGCACTTATAAAATACTGATGCTCTTAATGGCTACCATGGCGTTCCCTCCGATGGTGTCATTGATCCCTCAGTTTATCCTGCTTAGAAAACTCGATTTGCTGAATACATACGTGGCACTGGTATTACCGGTTATCACCAACGGCTACATGGTCTTTCTCTTGAAGGGTTTTTTCGACACGCTTCCTAAAGAGTTATATGAATCCGCCCGCATAGACGGGGCCAGCGAATGGCGTGTATTTTTTCAGATAACCCTGGCGCTATCCAAACCGATACTCGCCGTACTCGCCTTGGGCACTTTTACCAACGCCTACATGATGTTTCTTCACGCGCTTCTGGTTTGCCCGGACCCGGATATGTGGTTAATCAGTGTCTGGCTGTTCCAGTTTCAGGGGCGGGCATCTAGTCCCGGTGTATTTGCCGCTGTAATAATCGCTTCAATTCCCACCTTACTTGTATTTCTGGTAACACAACGAACCATCATGCGAGGCATCGTGGTGCCAACAGAAAAGTAAGTGTGATAGTGATATATTTCAAATACATACTGTTACCTTGAATAGAATATCGCTTATGCCTTTCATCCACGACGACTTCCTCTTATCCAACACGACTGCCCGGCAGTTGTATCACGAGTACGCTGCGGGGATGCCGATCTACGACTACCACTGCCACCTTTCTCCGGCAGACCTGGCTGTGGATCGCAGTTTTGATAACCTGGCCGAGGTCTGGCTCGAGGGTGACCATTACAAGTGGCGGGCGATGCGTGCCAACGGTGTGGACGAAGCCTGTATCACCGGCGAGGCCGACCCCTACGACAAGTTCCTCGCCTGGGCGCACACGGTCCCCAAGACACTGCGCAATCCACTCTATCACTGGACGCACCTGGAACTGAAGCGCTACTTCGGGATCGATGTGCTTCTAAACGAGGACACCGCAAAGGAGGTCTGGGACGAGGCGAACCGGCAGCTCAAAGCGATGCCCGTCTCGGCGATCCTTGAGAAGTTCAACGTCGCCCTGATCTGCACCACCGACGACCCCGCGGACGACCTGGCGCACCACGCGAAGATCAAACAGGACGGATTATTCGCCAACACGGCCGTGTACCCCGCGTTCCGGCCGGATAATGTATACAAGGTCGGCGATCCCGCGGCGTGGAACGCGTACATCGACCAGTTAGAGCGCGCCTCCGGTGTGACGTGCGGCAGCCTGGATGGTCTGCTGGAAGCGATCCAGCAACGGCACACGTTCTTCCACGATGCCGGCGGCCGGTTATCCGACCACGGCCTGACCCACCTCCCGGCGGTGAGTTGTTCGTCGGCCGACGCGGCGGCGCTGTTCGACCAGTTACGCCTGGGCCAATCCATCGGGCCTGCAAACGCCGAGCGTTTCCTGATGTTCATCATGCTGTACCTGGCGAAGCTGGACAGCGAGCGTGACTGGGTGCGACAGCTGCACCTCGGCGCGATGCGCAACAACAACCCGTGGGCGCTGGAGGAACTCGGACCGGACACGGGCTACGACTCGATCGGCGATTACTCACAGGCCGAGGGATTGTCGAAGTACCTGGGCACACTCGTGTCACGAGACCAACTGCCCAAGACGATCCTTTATAACCTCAACCCCTCTGACAACTACCTGTTCGCGTCGATGATCGGCAACTTCCAAGGCGTGCGTGCCGGCAGGCATGGCGAGCCCGGGCGGATCCAGTTCGGCTCGGGCTGGTGGTTCCTGGATCAGGACGAGGCGATGCGCTGGCAGATCAACGCGCTATCAAACATCGGCCTGCTCAGCCGGTTCGTGGGGATGCTGACGGACTCGCGGTCGTTCATGTCCTACCCCCGGCACGAGTACTTCCGCCGGGTCCTGTGCGACATGCTCGGCTCCGACGTCGAGGCCGGCCGGCTGCCCGACGACCCGGCGCTGATCGGCGGACTCGTCGAGGATATCTGCTTCCACAACGCCAGGCGGTACTTTGGGATGGCGTTGAAAGGCAGGCACGCCGGCTGAAAACACGGTTGTGGCCCCAAAACAATATAAGGCTATATTAGTATTTATATCAGGCCGGGCCATTAAACACTTCTCTAACAATTTTATTTATTGTAGAATGGGTTGCGATATCACCTGAAAGCGCGTCCGAATCGGGAGGGCGAAGCGTTATACGAAGAGAACTTATCATGACAGCCGGCACAACCCAGGCTTGTAAAATGCCGGCGCCTCGTCGGTAAAGCTGACGTATCCGAGAGTTGGGTACATCCGGGGTGGCGAGGAGGGGCGGAGATCGCTACGAGACCTGAAAACGCGAGGGGCGTGAGTGAAACCGGAGAGGGTGTTGCTGCGCCGCCGATGATCGGCCGATCCCAGCCGATCCTGGCCTTGCGTGAGCGTATCGAAGCGGTAGCGCCCCGGCGTTGCACGGTCCTGATCAACGGCGAGACCGGGACAGGTAAAGAACTGGTAGCTCGCCACATCCACGCCTCCAGCAAACGCGCCGCCGGGCCGTTTGTACCCATCGATTGCTCCACGCTGCCGCAGTCTCTGTTCGAGTCGCAGATGTTCGGCCATATGCGTGGCGCATTCACGGGCGCCGAACACGACACGCTGGGCTTTATCCGGTCGGCGGACGGGGGGACACTTTTCCTCGATGAAATCGGCGAAATGCCTCTGGCTGCACAGGCGAAACTGCTCCGCTGCATCCAGGAGCGATCGGTCGTGCCCGTCGGTTCGACACGGCCTGTCAAGGTCGATGTACGGATCATCGCCGCCACCCACCGCGACCTGGGCGCGATGGTCGCCGAGGAATCGTTCAGACAGGATCTTTATTACCGCATTAACGTCGCCCAGATCCGCACCCCCCCACTGCGTGAACGCGTCGAGGACATCCTGCTGCTTGCCGAGTACTTCATTTACGAGTTGTCGGCGTTGTACGGCGAATCAGCCAAGCGGATGGGGCCGGGCGTTCTGGATGCATTGGTCCAACACCCCTGGCCCGGCAACATCCGTGAACTGAGCAACGCGGTGGAACACGCATACATCTTCGGCACGGACAGGCAGATCACCCCCGACGACCTGCCGGATACGGTCACGGGCAAACCTCAGAAATCCAGGCAGACACACAGCGGCGTCGCGTCGCTGGAACAGGTCGAACGCGACCTCATCGCCAAGGCGCTACGCGCTACTGGCGGCAATCAGTCACGCGCATCAGAACTGGTCGGCATCGAGAGGCACAGGCTCCACAGAAAGATCGTGCGTTACGGCCTGGAAGACCTCACGCAACCCAAACACAACTGAATAAAGATCGACTATTGATCGTACTCTACCCTCCACATCCGATATTCGGGGGCGTTTTGCGCCTGTTTATTTTTTTGGAATATTTTATTCCATTATGGCTTATTACGTTCCAACGATGTTTAAGCCTGATGCAGGTATCGGGTTAAGAACATTGCTTCCGTTTTAGTGGAATGATTTACACCAACACACTTCTTTGCGTCACAACAAACAACTCGCTTCATTGACTACGCTAAGTCCGCGTGACTTTGCGTGTTAATACTTTATCCGTCACGCGCGCCGACTTTGGCATGATCTTCGCTTATTGATCCGTGGCCGCGAACGGTCGCGGGCCAACCAACGGAGAAAGCGATGATCTGCATCCCACATAACCCGATCCTCCTTGTCACGCCCCCGGGGACAACAAGCAAAGCTGCGGAGGGGCACGCCGCCGGGGCGTGGCAGGAGGTCCGGGTAGAGACCGTAGGCGAGGTCATGCGTGAGGTGCTGATCAAGAAACCGGGCGCCCTGGTGCTTGATGCGAGCGGCGCACCGAGAGGCAGTGACGCGTTTGAATTCATACTAAAAGTCATCGCGACCGTAAAACGACGGCCCAAGCGGCCGGTGGTCGTGGTGCTTGGCACCGCCGACGACCCGGAGATGGAGCCGGCCGTACGCCAGGCAGGTGTCTCGGTTTACCTGCCGACGCGCGTACACCTGGCGCGTGACGCACTGAGGCGTTTCCTGGATACCACAAGCACACGGGCCGGCCCGGCCAGGGTACACGGCCCGCCAGCCAGCGGCGTACCGCCCCGGTAGGACGGGCACAAACAAATGAACCATTCACTTAAAAGATCGAACTCGCAACACAAACACAACAGGCCGCCATCTAAAACGCGGCCATGAAAGGCAGAGGGAGAAAAACCATGTACGACACTATCAACACATCAACCAGCCAGTCACTTCGCAAACTAAGCGGCGAGCAACTGCTGCTGCTGGCGGTCCTCGGGTCACGTTCGATGAAGCCGAAGATCGACCGCGAGCTGGACCGGCGGGCCCACGCCGACACCGCCGGCGCCTACGGGTTCGCCTCAAACACCGGATCCAACTTTGCGGGTCACGCCGCATAACGCAACTAACTCATCGGCATGGGGCGGCCGTCAACCGCGGAGGGAATCGACCGGCCGCCCCGGACTGGGTAACACACGATCACCACGGATAAGAGGAGAATGACCATGTTTCCGCGCACAAAAATAAGTGCGAACAGGCTCACAAGATCACCTGGCGGCTTCCTGACCGCGAGCCTGGCGGCGCTGCTGATCAACACCGTACCGACATCAGGCCAGACAACGATAACGTTCTCGATCGATTTCCAGGGGCCCACCAGCGGCAACGCGCCCGGGCCGTTCCTTGGCGTACCCGACTCATTCACAGGTACAGGTATCGACGAGGGCTCGATCCTCACACCGTTCCGACCGGGCCCCATCGGACCGAACTCACCGACGCCGGGCGCGCAGCCCGTACCCGGCATGATCACACCCGCGACATTCGGCGGTGGCGGGACATATCCAGGTGGCCTGGGCATCCTCCCGGTCGCAGCAGTGGAAGTCGATGCGCTATCTTACGGCCGAGACGAAGGAGCATTTCTGGCGTTCTCGGTTGACGAGTTCGCGGTCGGCATCCCCGGCGCTCCCGCATTCCCGAATGTGACCAGCGAGGGCGCGACCGGCAACCGTGAAGCCTCGGCCGATGTCTTCCGGTACCTGGGACCCGCCGCGCCCACCTTGGCCGGCCCGGTCATAGGCAACCGAGCCATCATCGACGGAAACGGCTTCGGCCCATTCGGCGGCCCCGGGATCGGGTTGCGTGAACCCAACCCCCCCGCCGGCGGCCAGCCCTTTGACCAGGGCGACAACCTCGACGCCGTCGATCTGGATACCACCCCCAACGACCTGTTCGGCCCGGTGTTCTTCTCGATGGACTCAGGGTTCGTCGATCCACTCGAAGGCTTCCCCGCCAACACAGGTACCGCGGTCGCCAACGGTTTTGTCGGCGGTGACGTCGTCGCCACACCTTTCATCGGCAGCGGGACGCTGAGCGTCTACGCCTCGGCCACAACACTGGGGCTGGACTTCTTCGCACCAGACACCGACGACCTGGACGCCCTGATCCTGCGCGACGACGGCGCGGTTAACGCGGTCGGCGCCCCCTTCTTCGATCCGACGGTTGACTTCATCCTGTACAGCGTGCGTCGCGGCTCGGCGATCATCGGCGTGCCCGACAGCAGGTTGGGCCTGCCGATCGAGGAGGGCGACATCCTCACGATCCCCGCCGCCGGCGCGTTTACGCCACAGATCTACATCCCCGCCGAACGCATGGGGCTGATCACAGCCCGTACCTACGGCGCACTGGCGGACGACTTGGACGCGCTCGATCTCTACGTCCCAGAACCGGCCAGCGCCACGCTGATCGGGTTGGGAATAACAACACTCATTTATCGGGGGAGAAAGCCAGGCCATGAAGCGACGTGAATTATGCCGTCAAACACACCCGTTTGCTCACACGTTCAGAGGCGGGCAGACACCCGCACGAACCCAACACACGTTCCATAAACACCACCCATTGGAATAAAGGACAAAGACATGTATACGCACCTTAAACAAACACTACCGACCTTTGTGATCGCACTTTTTGTGTCATGTACCGTCGCCCTTGCCCAGGGCACGGCCAGCGGACCGAACACGTCACACACCGTCGATCCCGGGCCAAGCGTCCTGATCGGCAACCCGAACAACCCCATCCCGATCGACCTTGATCCACTCGGCCCGCCCTGGACCAAGACCATCACCGACCCCAACCAATTCCTCTGGCCGAATGGCGGGCTGTTGAACCTCAACGAGTCGATTATCAACATCGGGACCGAGCCCTGGTTCGACTGGCACGAGCACATCCTGCCTGATTTCACCGGCGCAGTGCCCGGCGTATGGGTCAACGTCCAGATGTCGGTCAACGGCAATCCGATCACGTTCAACGCTTTGGGACTGAACACGCCCAACCTCTGGCTGGACACATTCTCTCAGCCCGTGCTGCCCGGGGACATCCTCAACATCCGCAAGATCATCGACGTGTTACCGGCCAACCCGACCGTCCCGCCCCAGCCAATCGTGATCGAGGAATACCCAACCCCCGAGCCGGCCAGTGCCGCTCTGATCGGGCTGGGCGCCACAGCCCTGCTGGCCGGGCGGAGACATGAGACGACCTGATCCACAACAACACCGAGCCCGTCGGCATTTCAAATCCGGTGCCGACGGGAGATGAAAACGAAAAGCTTCCAGCATCCCCACACTGTGTCAGAAACACCAAACGCACCCGGGCCGGCAAACTAAAACACAAGCCCGCCCAACCAAGAAATGAGCACCACCATGTTACTCGGATCGCATTCAAGCAAGCACTGTTTCGGCAGGAGCCTCTCGACGAATCGGTTCGTATCGTCGTCCGTGATTCTCTCGGCCGTACTTGGCGTCACACAAAACGCCTCGGCCTACCTGGGCAGTTTCGAGACCTCGGACGGTTACTACCTCGCGTCGCCCGGGTGGGTGGACGTGACCTACTACAACGCCGGCCAGTGGGGCGCCAACGCCGGTGGCGGCGTCAGCCCGACCCCGATCGCGCCGGACAGCGGCCTGTGGTCGCTGCAGAGCCAGGCAGGCGCGTTCTTCCCGGATCAAACCACACGCAATACGTTCATCGGCGCCGCGCCGCCCTACCCGGCCCCACCGTTTGGCCCGCCGTCGATCCCCGCCTACGCCGTCGGCAACCACTCGCCCGGCCGTACCGGGATCGGCGCCCTGGCGCTGCGCAACGACAACTTCATCAACGCCGGGCCGATCGATTACGACTACCGGTTGGACACGTTCGACTTCGGCGGGCCCACACCCGCGAGCATCACCAGCGGCGTGGTCGATATCGGGTTTTACTTCTGTCCCAACCCTACCGACATCTTCAACCCAGGCACGCCGATCCGCCCCGAGAAGTTCATCATGTCCTTCAAGGACAGCGCCAACAACATCGGGATGCAACTGGGGTACAACGGCCTGAACCGCGTCTACTGGCGCCCCGGAAGCAGCGGCGCCTGGAACCTTACAGGACAGATCGCCGACTCCACCAACTGGGACGGGTTCCGGGTCTCGGTCGATCTGACCAACGACACGTTCGGCATCGACTACTTCGACGTCTCCACCAGCATCACCAGCACACTTGCCCCCCTCGGCACCGCGATGGGCACGCCCATGCAGGACCTGACGCACCTGGGATGGTGGCTCGACGAAGAGGTCACGCTCGGTACAGGCGGAAAGAACTTCTTTGATGACTTCACTTTCCATGTCATACCAGAACCGGCCAGCGCTGCGCTGATCGGGCTCGGTGGATTGCTGCTGACACAACGGGGGAGAAAGGCTGGACACACGGCGGGCTGACGCCCGTCCCGGCACACCGGTCCGCCTGACCGCGTACCGGTGTCTTCAAACGTGGACAAAACAAAACGACTCACTGAAAGAAAGGATAAAACCATGCAGAACTACCACCCACGATTGATCGGCGCACTTTCATTAACGCTCACGCTGCTTTTAACTTGTGGCACAGCCATGGCACAGGGCACGGCGACAGGCCCGTTCACCAGCCACATCGTCGAACCCGGACCGGTCGTCAACATCGGCAGCCTCATCGACCCGATCCCCATCGACCTGGACGTGACCGGCCCGCCCTGGTTCAAGAGCGTGTCGGACCCCGACGGCCATATCACCGCCCCGCTGGGACTGCCGTTCAATGAAACCATCATCAATGTCGGCACCGAGCCCTGGTACGACTGGCACGAGGTGCTTCTCGACCCGCCGGCCGGATTACCTCAAAGCAACTGGCTTGACGTGAAGGTGCTGGTCAACGGCGTGGCGATCGGGTTCAGCTCATCCGGCCTGGGCACGCCGACGCTCGACCTGTTTAACTTCTCGACACCGGTGTTGCCCGGCGACATCCTTCAGATCCAAAAGACCATCGAAGCCTACGACAGCACACCCGCCAGCGGCGGCCCGCTGTACCGAATCCTCGAATACCCGACGCCGGAACCGGCAAGCCTGGCCGTGATGGGCCTGGGCGCGGCCCTGGTGCTCGCAAGACGGAAGGAGGCGCCTCCAATCTCCTGAAATTACTCCCTTCGACCTTCTCCGCCGGTGTGTTTAACGGCCCGCCGGCGGATTCAGAAACCCAGACGTTACACGTTCAAACAACACAAGGAAAAAGTCAGCCATGAATAAGTTTCGTTCAAACCTGCTCGCACTCGGATCGGCGGTATGCCTGTCCGCCTCGGGCACTCAAGCCGCGTTGATCACCACCGCGTCGTCAATAAGCCCCGCCACGGTAGTCGATTTCCAGCAGTTCACGTCCGTCGTGATCGCGGATTCAAGCCCGGTCCAGGTCGGAACGCCTGTCGGCTGGGACATCGAGCTGTTCGGGATCGGAAATGACGTCTTCGTCGGGCCGGTCAGCCACAGCCTCGGCGGTAACGGGAGCTGGAACAGCACCACAGATTCCAGCTTCTACAGCGCACGCCTTGGGTACGGCTCAACACTGTGGATGGAATTCGTGTTCAACTCCGCACCGGTGATGGGCGTGGGCGGTTTCGTGAATTACGCGCCGGGTTATGGGCCGGTACTGATCGAAGCCTACGACGCCGGCGGGACGCTGCTGGAGAGTCACACGATCTCAACCGTCGCGCCGATCAGCACACCCGGCGCCCTTAACGACGGCGCATTCCGCGGGATCCTGCGTACCTCCGCCGACATCGCCAGTTTCCGCCTGGTTGGCGGGTACGCTGTCATCGACAACCTGACATTCACCGGAGTCCCGGAGCCGGCGACGCTTTCGATGCTCGCGGCCGGCTGCCTCGTCACGCTCAGGCGTAGAAAGGAGGCGGCCCCTATCTCCTGAAACTTCTCCCTTCGACCTTCTCCGCCGACGCGCCCGAAAGCACGCCGGCGGGTTCCCGGCCAGTAATCGTAAACAACGCACAAATGGAGTTGATATAGAAGATGAAACAAATCAACCGTAAATCATGCATCGCAACGGCCGCACTTTCAGTCGCCATGATCGGCACACCCAGCGCACACGCCCTGCTCGGCGGCTTCGAGGTCGCCGACGGGTACACTGGACCGTTCACCCGGGACTTCTGGTCATACGACGCGGGTCAGACCGGCGCATTGTTCACACCCGCCCAGTACAACACAGGACGGTGGAAAGAGCTTGTCGGCAGCGGCGCTGCGAATGCGGGCGCACAGTATGTCAGCCAGCACGGTTTTATTGGTAGCGCTTCCTCGCCCCCGTATGCGATGGCGGTCAGGTCCCTGACCCCCGTGCCCGGGATCGATTACGACATGACGATCTCCTACGACGTCGGCGCTGATGATACCGGCGTCGCCCCGACCACCGTCCTGCAATCCGCCAGCATCACGTTCGATATCTGCCCGGGGCTGACGACGATATCAACAGGCGGGTTCGACACGGTATTCCACGACGTCCCAGCGTTCTCGCTGAGCATCGGCGGGACAGACGCCGCCCCCGGCGCGACGATCGGCTTTACCGACCACGACCCGGGCAACTTCAACCGAACCAACATCTTCTACGACAACGGCACGACGTTCGTCAGCCAGCCCGTGCCATGGACCGGACACTTCGACCAGGTCACCATCGACATTAACTTCATAAGCAACACGTTCGACCTGACATGGACGCCCGACGCGCTGGGCAGCACCGCGCAGTTCGACCCGGGCAGCCCCAGCACAACGATCGTCTCAGGTGCGGCGTTAACGACGCCGATCAGCACGCTAGAGCAGATGTACTTCCGCGCCCACACCGACCCGGCCGCCGGTGGCGTGCTCGGCGGGCTCGAAAAATCCTACCTCGACAACTTCCGGTTCACTGTTAAACCCGTCCCCGAGCCCGCCTCGGCCTTGCTGCTCGGACTGCTCGGTATCACCACACTTAACCAACGTAAGAGGAGTTAATCATGCTACGTCAACTGATCTACACACTATGTCTGACAACGGCCCTTGTATTCACAAACACCGCCTTCGCGCAAGGTACCGCCACCAGCCCCAGCACCGAACATATCCTCGCCGGTGACGGCAACATGTATGTCGGCGGGCCGAACGATCTGATAAACGGGCCCGGCCCCTACCCCATCGACCTGGATATCACCGGCGGGCCCTGGCGCAAAACCATGAAGACCGGCCCGGTCGCCGGCGGCGGGGCACCCGGCCTGCTGATCGAAACCATTCAGAACGTCGGCACAGAGCCCTGGTACGACTGGCATGAAACGTTCATCAACGGCGGGATCTTCGGAAACTGGAACGCGATGGACTCCGTTCTGATCAACGGGATCCCGATCACGTACGACCAGAATCTCACAGGCACGACCCTGTCGATCGATAACTTCTCTCAACCCGTCCTGCCCGGCGACGTGCTGACATTAACCAAGTCAATGATCACCACCGACAACGTGATCGGCCCCGACCAGGTGCTCTTTACCGTGCTGGAATACCCCACGCCCGAGCCCGCCTCGGCCGCGCTGCTGGGTCTTGGCGCCGTGGCGCTGATCAAACGCAAACGCTAATCACAATTCACATTAATCAAAGCTCAAACGATCAATTAAGGAGTAACACCATGAATACCCGCAACCTCACCCATGCCGCCCTCGCCACCATCGTTTCCGTTACCTGTACCCAGGCGCTCCACGCCGGGCAGATCACCGGGTTTACCTGGTCGTCTGGCATCGCTTCGATCGCGGGCGAGCCCGTAGACCCCCCGGTCGATATCAATAACGACAACGTGGTCGGTGCGTCACCGAATGAGATCGTCGTCACCCAAAAAGACTTCTTCGGCGTCAACGGCGTCGCCGACATCGTCTTTTCCGTGATCCCCTCGGGTGGTACGACCGAGTACCTATTTACAGAAGGCGTCAGTAACTCCTCAGGCATCGACTGGGACCAGTACCGCATCGAGCTTGGCTTCGGCGAGGGTGTTGATTTCGTACCTTCCACGGATGGCGATGGGCTGGATTTTGATACGCCGGACGAGGACTCGCCGCGTGATTTCTCCGTGTTTTTCCCCGTAGACAATCTTGTGGATGAAGACACGATCCTGGCCGAGGGCGGCATATTCCCCTACCTGGCGTTCACCACGCCGCCGTTCGTGTTCTCGGTAGACGTGCCGGACGGGATCGAGAGCTTCACGATCCGGCAGATCCCGTTCGCGGTGCCCGAGCCGGCGTCGGCGGCGCTGCTGTGTCTCGGCCTGGCGGCACTTGGCGGCAGGTGGCGTAACAAGACACACTGATACTGCCTGAAACCATTTAATCAACCTAAAACACACTCACACGAACCACTTAACGCACCATACAAAGGACCTAAACCATGCTTAAGCACTTCCACACCATCATGCTGAGTCTCACCGCAAGCGGCCTTCTGCTGACAGGCCAGGCGCTGGCCTCCCCCGCCAAGGTCGTTCATATCAACACACCGCAATGCGACGACCTGTTTATCCCTGAAGCGGTCGATGAGATCGGGCACTTCATCGAGTTCCCGGCCGACGAGGCGCTGGACCACTTCGACCTGGGTTTCACTGCCGACCCTTCGTGCCCCGCTCACGACCAGACACTGATCCCGAACATCCTCGTTGAGATACGCAACCTCACAGGAAAGGCCTGGACGGATGTCTGGTACGTCGCCGACGACGAAACAACGATCACCAACTTCGACGGCGAGGCGAACGACATCGGCTCCCCCCCGTTAAACGAAGCGTTCCGCATCGACGCGATCGGCGTGAACAAGCCGCTGGTCTTCGAGAGCATCGCCGCCAACGGCATTTGGGACATCGGTGAGACCTGGCGGTTCATCCTGCAGGACTACACCAACACGCTCGGCCTGCCGGCGGACGCGATCTCATCGATCGGCGTGGGTAGCGCTTCGACCAGCCCTGCCACCGGGATCATCGAGTCGTCCGGCAGCATCATCGCGGTCCCCGAGCCCGCGTCGGCTACGTTGCTCGTACTAGCCGGAGCCGGCGTACTGACCCGAGGACGGGGCAAAAGGTAAGACGCCGGTTGTTAACTATCAAGCGATACAAGTCAGGACACAGCACACAAAGTCAATAACCAAAGATTCTTTACCACAGGATTTCAATACGCCGGGAGCATGACCTGAACAATAAGCGGCCACGTAACGACCGCAGTCGGATCACACACTTTAGGAGGGTTCTCATGCTACGTTTCAATCACATCACGACCACCACAATCGCGGCCTCGTTACTCACTACACTCGCATGGACATCAGACGCTCACGCGACACACTACCGCGGCGGGCTCATGACCTGGACCGTCGTCGATAAGGTCGGACCGCCGACCAGTTACCCCGACGTGCAGACCGAAATGATCGCCATGTCGTTGTCCGGCGGCCCGGTCAGCCAGGACCTGCCCCTGCCCGAAACAGGCACATTCATCGTGGACAGTTTTTTTGATGTGTTCACCGAGCTGAGCATTGGTGGGGGGAATTTCAATGTCGATTCGTTCTTTGATATCACGTACCGGGTCAGCCCCAGCAGCAGTTGCGAGGGCTGCTGGCAAACGGAAATGATCGCTATGGATCTAAGCGGCAGCGTCCCGGGCGGCCCCTCGGTGGACGTAAGGCTGTCTCCGGACCAGCCATCGACGGGCCTGTTGCAGGTAACCGACCTGCCCGACGGGACATTCCAGATCGACAGCTTCTTCGATATCTGGACGGAGGTGAGCATCGACGGCGGCCCGCACGCACCTGCCGCAAACGTCATGCGCGTAGAGATGCACGGCAGCGCGTTGCCGGAACCCGCGTCACTGGCGCTTCTGGGTATGGGCGGCGTGTGCCTGTCGATGCGTCGCCGTTAAGTCAAACGGC
Organism: Pyrocystis lunula; assembly: GCA_037576205.1. Lineage (NCBI taxonomy): Eukaryota > Dinophyceae > Gonyaulacales > Pyrocystaceae > Pyrocystis > Pyrocystis lunula. The sequence goes on along the minus strand of JAPIWU010000114.1, from coordinate 28,206 downwards.
GAAACCGCCGGCCGGGTTCAAGGCTCGGTCGGCGGCGAGGCTGTCGTCGGGATCGTCAGCGGACGCATCCCCATAGACCGCAACAGCTCAAGCCCTTCATCCGGCAACGCCTCGGAAAGCCTGGAAAATAACGCCTCGCCCCGCTCCAGGATCGAATCTTCTTCCTCGTAATACGGATAATAATGCTTCGGGTCGGTGTCCTTGTAAGTTACCTTTCGCATCGGGAAACTGTCGCCGGTAGCAAAGTCGTGGAGGATAACGATACGATCCGGCACGCTCTGCTGGGCGATGCCGACTAACCCGCCCTGCTCGGCGGAATAGACCACAAACGAAGGCGGCGGCGAAGTCCGCGGCAGTGTGCCAAAGAACGCCTGTTCCACCACCGCCCGCCCGTCAACCGAAACGTGGTAATGCAACGACAGCGTCTGCTGGCTGTTCGGCTCAACCGTCACCCGCACAGACCTGCCCTCCCCCACGTCCAGGTCCGCAAGCACAACCGGCTCCGGCGTCTCCCCCAGGCCCAGGCGCATCAGCAAAGGCACAGCCATCACCGCGACCAGGATAAACATCGCAACCGGGAAGATTTTCGGGTTCATACCCGTAGGATAGGTTGGCCGATGGCCGGTGGCCAGTACACCGTCTCGTTACGGATACAGGCCCACCGGTTGTACGACCCAGGCGCCACGAAAAAAGAAAAAGAGCCTCTTCCATGAGGCTCTCTTTCGCGTAGAGAGAATCGTTGCCGGTCGCGTGCGTCAGGCGGCACGGCGGATCGGTGTGTCTTCATACTTAAACGCCGCTTGCTGGGCGTGCGTGACGCCGTGCAGCAGCGTCTTGCGGTACCGGCTGTTGCCCAGCCACCACGGCCGACGAAGCATCTGCCGCCAGAGCCCGCGGCGCGACGGGTTTTGGGCCATCTCGATCTTTGCAAGGTCATAAATCTGTCGGCGTTGCTCGATATCGCTCCACAACTCATGCCTTCGATCGAAAGGCAAACGGTCGGCGTAACGCGACATCGCGTCGCAGTACTCCCCGCCGCAACGCAGTGTGTTCTGCACGCTCTTGCTGTAGGCATGGTCCCGGTGTGCCGAGAGCACGGAAGCCTGGATCATCGGCGACTGCCCCTGCGCGATCAGCCGACAGTTAAACTCATAATGCCAGGCAAACTGTAAATCAGGATCAAACCACCCGTAGGCGTCGAAGACCGACTTCTTGTAGAACGTCACCGATGCGTGCAAGCAGCCTTCATCGTGCATCATAAAGCCGGCCAGGTCCATCGGCCGACGGGCGTTAACCTGTCCGAGCTGCTCGTCTATCTCACCGATCCGCAGGCAATGCCCCGCCATCCACACCGGGCTATCCTTAGCCGCTAACTGCTTCGCCACCGTGTGCAGCGTGCCGGGCAGGTAAAGATCATCAGCGCTGAGGATGGCGATGATGTCGCCGGTCGCGCGTTCGATCGCCTGGTTGACCGCGTCGGCGGGGCCCGCGTCGGGCTTGCTGTGCCAGTACGCAAGATCATCCACGTACTGCTCGATAATCTCGACGCTCCCGTCACACGAGCCGCCGTCGATCACGATGTACTCAAGGTTCTCATACCCCTGGTCCAGCACGCTGCAGATCGCGCGTTCGAGGAACTCGGCCTGGTTAAGGCTTGGGGTGATCACCGTAATCCGAGGCAGATTCTGATGGGTCATCGCTCTTCTCTCTACGGGGTTCTCTCTACGTCACCGCATGGCGACACCTCCGGGATCGACACGTTCAAGGGGTGACTTAACCACCCAGACAAAAAAACCGACACAATCGTTACAACCCCACCCCCCGGCTACCCCGCCCGCCGGTCTACACGCGGTTATCGCTGAAGCGCTGGGCCGATTGTGACGATGATTCCGTTTGTACGGCTGCGCACCGACCCACGAGAGACACGGATATGCCGATAAAATCAGCCATCAAGCAAACGCTCGGCCGAGGCCTCTTCCGGTCACAGCAGTTCGTACACCGGGCCAAGTGGTCAGCCGACCTGAACACACTGCGGAGCTTTTATCGGTCCCAAAACTCCACCGCGCAACACCAGACCATCAGAGCACGCTTCCGTGGCAACGTCTACAACCTGCACGTCCGCCCGGGCACGCTCGACGCCGCGATCTTTGAGCAGGTCCTCTGCGAGGGCTCGGAGTACCGCCTACCCCCGGTAGCCGGCAACGCCGAGCCCCGTGTCATCTTCGATATCGGCGCGAATATCGGCGCTGCGGCCGTCTACTTCGCCGCCCTCTACCCCGAGGCAAGGATCTACTGCTTCGAGCCCCTGCCCGAAAACATCGAACTGCTACGCAAGAACGTCGCCCCCTTCGGCGACCGCGTCACCGTCATCCCCAAGGGTCTGGGCGAAGCCCCCGGGTCATTCGAGTACCGCCGGTCCGACGACCCTGCCAACTTCGGCGGCGGCACGTTCCACAACGTCGGCTGCGACTCCGCAAGCAACGTCATCCACCTGCCCGTGACCACCCTCAGCGCATTCTGCAGTGAACATGGCATCAACCACATCGACGTGATGAAGATCGACACCGAAGGCGCCGAGTGCTCCGTCCTCAAGGGCGCCCCCGTCGATATGCTCGCGACTGTCAAGGTCCTGCTGGGCGAGCTACACAGTGTCAATGACTGGCAGGTATTCCAATTGCTCAACGCCACACACGAACTCGCCTACGAAAAGACGCTCGGCCGATCGTGCTACCCGTTCTGGGCAACACGCAAGTCCGGCGAGAATCTGCTCACGCTTAACGCCGCCGCTTAATAATAATCTAACTGGCTTACGCCGCCTCACGGCCACCCTCACGCAGCTTCTGACGTACCTGCTGCGACAGCAGCCACCACGGCCGACGGGCGACCTCGCCCCATGGATTGGTCCCCGCGGTGCTCAGCACGCTGGCGCGGTGCATGTAACCCAGCCGACGCAGCACCTGCACACGCTGCATCAACGGAAGCGCCTTGGCGTAGTGCCCCTCGATCCGAACATGCTCGCGCGTGAAGCCCATCGGCATCGCACAGCTCTTGCTCGTGTCGTGTAGACGGTACGTCGCAAGCTCGGCGTCGATCAACGCCGGACGTCGGCCGGTCGAGATCAGACGCAGCCAGAACTCGAAATCCATACAGTAATGTAGCGCCTCATCCAGCAGGCCAAGCTCATCGTGCAGCCTGCGCCGCCAGAAAACGCCCGGCTGCGGCAGGTTAAACGGCCGGTCGTCACCACGTAACAGCACACCGGCGATCGTAAAATCCCCGCAAGGCTCGGCCGTATCGATCGGCTCGCCGTCGATATCCGTCACCCGGCAAGCCCCGGCGATCCAGTCTTCACCCGGATGCTTGGCAAATTGCCTGCCGATCGTCCTAAGCGCCCCGGGCAGCAGCGTGTCGTCCGAGCACAACCAGCCGACGACATCGCCTACTGCCAAGCGCAATCCCTTGTTGATCGCCTCGGTCTGGCCGTTGTCTTTCTCGATGACCGCAAAGTCGAGACGGTCACGGTAGCGCTCGATGATCTTGGCTGAGCCATCCGTAGATCCGCCGTCGATGATGCCGTACTGCAGGTTCGGGTAGTCCTGCCCGAGCACGCTCTGGATCGTCTCCTCCAGAAACGGGGCCTGGTTGAAGCTCGGCGTGATAATCGTGATCCGTGGGTATTCATGCTTTCTCATGCGGCGGCCCTCCGCAACCCGGGCTTTTCCGTGATGTCGGTCAGCGTCGGTAACTCGTGCTGCTCCGGCCGTTCCTTCGGCGCCCCCTTGACCTGATAATAAAGCGTCATCCAATTACTCGCCAAGGTGTATCCGAAGTAGATCCCGCTTAGCGCCCAGCCGCGGAAACCGATGCGCCAGCCGTCAAAATCTTTGAGCGTTTTCTTCAGTTCGACAAGCGGCGACACAAAGCCCACCCGCAGGCCAAACCGCTTGCCCTGCGCCACCATCGCGGCCGCCTCGGTGTGCGAGTAACGCACGAAATGCTTGTGCAGCAGGTCGCGATACGAGTCGGACCAGTAGTGCTGCATGTGGTTCTCGCCGTCGTGAGGGATACGGATATCTCGTTCGCCCTCTTTTAATTGGCTTATCCGGTTACACAACGGCAGCAGGTCGCAACGCCTGCGATGGATCAACCGCTGCTTGAACGTCAGCGTGCCCCAGACCGTGCCCGTCAGCCGCTTGCCCTTGAAGTAGAACCACATCGGCAGACTCACCGCCCCGGCGTCCGGGTGCGCAGCGAGCGTCTTGCGGATATCGTCCGACAAGCTAGCGGGGATCACCTCGTCCGGATCGACCAGCAGCACCCAGTCATTCCGCGCAAGCTTCGCCGCCGCGACACGCGTCGGCTCGGCGATCGGACACACCGGCACGCTCAACACGCGGTCCGCCAGCTCCCTGGCGATCTCCAAAGACCCGTCACTGGATTGCATATCCACCGCGATCAGCTCGTTGCACCAGCGGAGGGCGCGCAGGCACCGCCCAAGGTGACGCTTCTCGTTACGGTAAATAACGATCGCTGTCACCGGCGGGTGCGACGGGATGGATGCACGTTGCGTCACGCCGCCTCCCTGAGCTTCACAACTTTTGCCGCCGGGTCCGGCACGTAAAGTGCATCGCCCGACCCGATATGCCCCGCGGGCAGGTGCGTACAGGTGTTGTATAGGTTAAAAAGCTTATACCCCTGGCTCCGCATAAAGACGTCGATCTCCCCGAACGTCGCCGAGCCTTCATAGAACGGCACGTAATTCACTTCCAGGTACACGCACGCAACCCCACGCGCAAGTACACCCTTGGCCCCCTTTAAGGCCTCCAACTCGTACCCCTGCAGGTCCAGCTTGATGATGTCCACACGGTCAAGCCCGGAAGCCTCAAACCAATCGTCGATACTCGTCGCCTTGAGTTCGCGGACCTCCTTGATCCGAGTCACCGCATCAAAGTACTGCTCACTGTTCTCGTTCCTCGGTAACACCGAGCTTGTCATCGGCGAATCATTGATATGCATTGTCAGTGTCTGCGATCTGCTCGACAACGCCAGTTGGTGACACCCGCCCGGCACACGTTCCATATTCGACTGCAATCTCGGAAACAGATCCGTGTTGGGCTCAAACGCGTACACACTCAATCCCGGGATACGTTCGACAAACCGCCCCGCCATCTGACCGTCATGCGCCCCGCCGTCCACCATGACGTACTGCTTGCGGTCCTTGGGCAGGTTACGCTCGATGCCGTCGAGGAACGGGTGGGGCGAATAGTCCACGCTCACCGGGTTCCGCCAACGGTTCCATGCGCCCAGGAGTTTCCAGTACTGCTGCTTGATTGATTTCAGGCTCATCGTGCTGCTCATTTCATCAGGCGGCCAGCGCCCAGTAGGCGACCTTCCAGGACTTCGTCGACAAGGGCGAACGCTTGATCGCAGACACCGCGTGCCGGCACGCCAGCGTCCGGTTGCCCGCGTGGATAGCGTAACACGCCCAGTTTCGGTAATGCTCCGCCGCCGACTGCTTCGGCGCCAGGTCCGTCCGGATCATTTGTTCATCAAACCGCTCGGCGATCCCCCGCCGTTCATACGCTTCTCGCAAGACTTCCTTCAAACGGCGGCACATCAGTTCGTACTTCTTGAAGCACACGCTCTGCGCATGCCGCCGGTAGATGTATAAATACTGCGGCAGGTTCGCGACTCGGCCGTGCTCGGTTAAACGCAGGAACAGGTCCAGGTCCTCGACCCAGTCCGTGCCCAGCCGCCAGCCCCCCACCGCACGCAACGCCTCGGCGCGCATCATCAGGCTCGCGTGAACCAGCACGCTCGCGTCACCTGCAAGCAGACCCGCGTCGATCGATTCGTGATCCGTCGGCGGCTCCTGCGAACCAGCGGGTGAGCCATACGGATCGGTCCGCTGCACATACGTACCGACCGCCACACACTCATTATGTATATCCAGATACGCCACCTGCCGCTCGAAACGGACCTCCGAACACCAGTCGTCGGCGTCCATACGCGCGATATACGTCCCGTTCGCCGCTTCCAACGCATCATTCAGCGCCCGAACGATCCCCGTGTTCGGCCGGCTGATCACACGGACCCGCGCATGCTTCGCTTCATACTCTCTTAGAATCGCAAGCGACGTGTCGGTTGACCCGTCGTCCACACAGATCAGCTCCCAGTCTTTAAACGACTGCGCCAGGATGCAGTCCAGCGCTTCGACCAGGTAGCTCTGCGCGTTATACACAGGCATCAGCACCGATACGATCGGTCTGTTGATCTTCACTATGTCTCGAATTAATTCACTCATCCTTAAGCCGCCCGCCTTTCCAGCCCCACTACGCGCCGTAGTTTCCCAGCAGCCCGCTGCCACTTCGTCTGCTCCAGTGATTCGAGCCAGCGTTCACATTCGGCATATTGTGCAGGCGGTGCCGTATTCCGCTCTGGGTCCAACCCCTGGAACGCAAGCGTCGAAAGCGTACGCCCACGCCAACTGATCACATCCAACTGTGGTTTGTAGTGCGGGGTCACTTCGCCGGTCATCGCGTGCCAGGGATGCCAGAGCTTCACGTTCGGGTTCCAGCGGACCATCAACCCCAAGCTGCACAAACGTGCGTACACATCCTTATCATTGGCGTGGAAGCCCGTCGCAAAGATCGGGCTCTGCTCGTAACCGTTGATCTCGGTAAGCCAGTGCCTGCGTGTCGCGATACAGGCGCCGTGGTTTGACGGATTCGTCAGTTCGCAGACCGAACGCAGATGCTCAAGATCAACAACCTCGGCCCGTTTATCCTCCGGCTCGTTCCAGCGGTGGTAATACGTCACCAGCCGGTCGCTTACACGGTGGTCTTCCCAGACCGTGCTGAGATAGTCCGGCTCAGCGATCACGTCCGCGTCCGGGATCACGACCAACTCACCCCGCGCCTCAGTGATACCGTGATTGAAACAGTACGACGAGTGATACGTCCCGCCCCTGCCCAGCGCGACCGCGCGGAAGTTACGACCCGCCGCTTTCGCTGCACTCATTTTACGTTGCAATCCACCCGCGATCGTGTCGTAATACTCCACCCATACCAGCTCATAATCCTCAATGGGGAAGTCCTGCCTGGCCATGTAATCGATCGAGTCGTAACGTTCTCGGAACGATCCGTCCACCATCACGACGCTGATCTTCGGTCTGTTATGCCCGTCACTCATCACGCCGCCTCTCTGCAACCCGTCGCCCGGGCACGACCAGCAATCAGATGCTCAAACAGCTCGGTGTAACGCTTGGCCTGCAATTCAGGCGCAAAGTTAGCCTCGGCAAAACGCCGACAATCAGACCGACGCTGCTTCTTCATAGGTTCCGATTCGTTAAATACGCGCCCGATCTGATGCGCCAATCCAACCACGTCGCCCGGTTCGATCAGCCACCCGGTCTTGCCGTAGTCAATCGCCTCGCCCACACCGCCTACATCCGACGCAATGCTAGGCAAGCCACACGCCGCCGCTTCGAGCAGCGTGTTTGGCAGATTATCAGCAAACGTCGGCAACACGTGCACATCCGCCGCGCTGTACGCAAGACGTAGCAGACGCGGATCGTGCATCCCCTTCAACACACGATGCTCCCACGCCCGACCCTCTACATCCGGCTCATACCCGCCTAACTGGAGCAGGATCGTCTCAGGACTGTCAAGTACATTAAGCGCATCAAATAGCACCGTAGCGCCCTTCCGCGGATCATCGACCCTCGCTGCCGAGACAATCACCGGCCGATGTTGCGGCAACTCAAGCGCCTCACGCGCTGCACCACGATCGATCGGCTTGAACTGATCCAGCTCGACGCTGTTCGCTATAGCTCGCACATCATGCCCGCTTAGCAAACCCTTACCCGCCTCATCCGCGAGCCACCTTGAGGGTGTCGCGAACGCGATACGCCCCGCTTCGCCAAACGCTTGTTGACGCTGCGCGAACTTAAGCGGGACACTCGCCGGCGAGCTGACCGGGTACACCTCTGCCAACGGACACTCCGCAGTGCAGGCGGTCTCAAACGCCCGGCAATCTATGCTGTAGGCACACGTCCCCGTAAATGCCCACATGTCGTGTAAAGTCCAGACAACAGGCGTCGTGCGCGACAGCTCAGCCGGCAACGTCGCCGGCAGGTCCGCGCCGTGCAGGTTATGCACGTTGATCACGTCCGGTCGATACTCACGGATCACCTGCCGCAATCGGCGAATAACAGCCTGCGTATCCACCGCCTGCTTCTGCCCGGGCTTGAGCGTCAACGCGATGCGCCGCGCCGCCCGGTCGCCCAACGCCCACTCCCGACAGTTCACCGTCGGGATATCCGAACCCGTATCCGGGTAAGGCGTCGCCCAGAGCACATCATGCCCATAGCCGATCAGCGCTCGCGCAAGCCTGTGCGCCGCGATCCCCGCGCCACCCTTACGCTGCACATCGCTGAACAGTAACACCCTCATGCCGCCACCCCCACAGGTTGCGGCCTGGAAGCAGTCAGTCCTATACGCCTAAAACGATCTGACAGCACAGAATCGTCACCATTAGCGACCACCTCCAGATCAAGCTTACGATCCAGCCGACCGTGGTCGCTAAGGTAGCCGTGAATCTTGCCGCCGAGCGTGTAATCGATCGCCAGATAGTTCGCGTCCAGCGTGTCGGCAAACAGCACCGAATGGAACCGCATACTCAAGCACGCCGAGGCCCCACGCACCGCCTGGATCGTGGAATCGACCGTCGAGGGTTTGAGTTCGACAATCGGATCAAGATCCGCCAGATACTTGTCAGCGAAGGTCCGGTTGAACCGGCGATCGTCACACCCCTCGAAGAACGTGTGCATGCTGTAGAACGCCGGACGAAGGCCAAGCGACTCACAAGCCTCACGGACCTGCGCACCCAAACGCTTTTCAAACCGTTCCCGCAACGCTTCATACGCTTCAACAGTGCGATCACCCCGATACCCCGCCGGCCACTGGCGCAGGAAGCACGCCAACAACGGCCGCTTATCTGGCGACGGTAGCGCCTCAACCCGTTGCCGCACATACCCCGCCGCGGGATCACCAACACACCGGATATCATCGCGCTCAACCAGTGTTTGCGCCAACTCGACCGACGCCCGATCGCGCAGCATGACCTCGTCCGCCAAACCAAGCAGCCGGGCCACCGCCTCGACACACCAGACGTCTTTCAAAGGCCCGACCCCGCAGCCATAGATCACACGCCGACCACCCCGCGCCGCCGCGATCGCAAACGCTGTTAACACAACGCCCAACTCTCCCACATCCATCAAAGGCCCGCCCCCCATCACGACCTCGTCCGCGTCCGCACAGGCACGGAAGAATCCGACACCATATACCGGCACAACCTTCGCCCGAACGCCAAGCTCGCGGAGCGTGCGCTGCGTCACAAACGGGTACAGGCTCGTAACCGAGATCTCGGCCCCGGGGTAACGCTTGGCGTAATCATTCAGAATCCCACCCAGGATCGCCTTGTCGCCGACGGTCTCCGTCCCGTACCAGCCCGTGATCAATACGTGCCGTGTTTTACCGCTCTCACGGTGCCCACGCGACACAGGCAGCCGGTTCGCGATCCGTAGCGCATTACGCACCATCATCGCACGCCGGGCATACTTCTCGATAAGCCCGCTAGCGTATTCGCGCAACGTCACCGGAGCGTGGTAGTCGTGGATACAGGTCGCGCAATCCTTCTTCTTGATCCGCTTACGCTCGGCCAGCCGTTTTCGATACACGCTTAGCGAGGAAACCTCCAACGCATTCCCGATCGTTTCCGACCGCGGCGCGCAGTACTGCAAACCGCCCCGGCAATCGAGCACGACCGCGCGGTCCTGGTACGGGCATGCCGTACGCCTCGGCGCCCCCATCAACATCCCCGCGATATTCCGGTACGTCCGACGGACCGCGTCACGCGTCTCGTACTCACGCTCAAGACGCGTGAAGAACATCGCCAGGTGATACGCTTCGTCGTCGCTGAAACCACGGATGTAGGCCGTCTGCCCGAAGTTGTACAGCCGCTGGATAAATTCACCGACGCGGAACCTCGCGTAGATACCGTTTCCCTGACAGTAATCCAGCAGCTCACCGACCTGCCAGAGATTCGTCTTCGTGACCGTACACCCGACCGACAACGGCAAGTCCATCCGCCCCTTGATGTCCTCAATCACTCGTACCGCCGACTCGAAGTTGCCGGCTTTGCCGCGCGTCTGATCGTGGACCGCACCGACACCGTCCAGCGAGACCATGACATTGAAGTCAACCCCCCGGTCTTCACACCGCTTCGCCGATGCTTCTACACGTTGAATCACGTCCCGGTCGCGGATCGCGTTGGTGATGATGCCCGTACCTTTAAGCTTCGGCAGAGACTCACAGATCACGCCGTACAACTCGGGCAAGTCGCGTCGCAACGTCGGCTCCCCACCGGACACACCCACATACTCGATATCTCGATACAGCGGGTCCGACAACACCTCACCCAACTGTCCGGGTGTCAGCTCCACGTCGCGCTTCTGCTGCCAGATGTTGCACATCACGCAACGCGAGTTGCAGATATCGTTGACAAGCAGGTTCAGCGTCGTCGGCCGCATCGGCATCCATGACGACAACCAACGCCGCCGCAGGTCCTGGCCCGCGACGGCCGTCAGTGTCTTCGCGTCATGGATCAATTCGGTAAGCATATGGCTCCGTGTGGCGGCTGATTATCCCGCCCGAAGACGCCCCCCCTCCGTGACATATCCAAAACGATCCATTAACACCCCACAACGTTCGCCCAGGTACGCCAGGTCATCAGGCGCAAGGTGGTTCACCCAGTCGCCGCACTTACCCTTACGCATGAAAGGCGTGGACCGCCTGGCGTGTTCTTCGCTCTGGAATGGCCTGCCACGCTCATCCTCGATCCGTTTCATGCGTTCAAAACTGGACGCGTTGACGGCTTCGCTGATCTGGCGATCACTGAATGTACGGCCACCCCAGAACTCGATACAACGACGCAACTGACTGTGTGTGTCAGAGAGCATATCCTCGTAGCGGATGGTCAATACGCCCGGCCGATCGACCCAGCCCGAGACATGTTCGTGCCAATGGCAAGGGTGCAATTCCTCGAGTCGGATAAACTCTCTCAGCGTCACGCCTTCAGGCAGGCGTTTACGCATGTAATGGAAATATGAGACGTACACGTCCCGGGGGTCACGCATCAGATAAACCACACGTGGAAATGCCGGGTTGAACGGGGCATGGCTCTTGAGGATGCGCGGCCGGGGGGCGCCACTCGATTCCTTGATATGAAGTTCGTATTCGGGCACGTACCTCACCGCGGTGTTGAAATCGATCGGATCGGCGTCACGCCCTGATGACGGGACACGAAGCAGGTTGGCAAGGAGAAAACGCATCCAGGTGTTGCCGGACTTGGGGTACGAGACCAAAAACAGGTCGTCGCTGTGGATCGGTGGCGACACGTCCCCGTCGCGTCGCCCGTACGACGGCACACCGCGGCGCAGCACCCCTTTGAACCGGTTTATGACATCCGACACCGGCATCAGGCCGCCTCCGCATGGTTGTGAGTTTGAACTGATACACCAGGGACCGACTGTTCCCATTTCAATGTCGGCGCGACGGCGCCGGGCCAATGCTCGACATAATCCGATTGTTCAGCGCTCGAACGTGTAGCCTGAAACCTCAGGCAACTCACAGGTTCGATCAGAACCTTCACTCCGGGGCAACCGGCGTTAATGCACAGGCTGTAACGCCCCACATTCAAAAGGTTTGCCGGGATCGTGCATACACTGCAATGGATGCCCGGCCTGGTCCGACCCCGGCGCTGTTTATGATCCGTCGTCGCCAACGCGATCGCGCCGTCGTCACACATCAGCTTGACCACCCAGCGCATGTCTTCAAGCGGCTCCAGCACGCGGTACGTCAGCTCGACCCGCACAGGCTCGGTCAGGTCGAACATGCCGCGGTGTCCACCGCTTTCATCCACAACCCGCGCCTCAAGCAGCCGGACCTCGTCACCGCCCGGCGCCTCGCATTCCTTCCAGCGCACGACGCCGTCGTCGGCCGCGTCCACGAACAGGTGATTCAGGTAAGCGTCGATCACGCCGGCCGTGTCGCCGTGCTTCTCGATCCGCCCGCCGTTCAGGAGGATCGCCTCGTGGCATAGGTTGCGCACCGCCGCCATGTTGTGGCTGACAAACACGACCGTCCGCCCGCTCTGCGCGACATCGCTCATCTTCCCCAAGCACTTGCGTTGAAACGCCGCGTCGCCCACCGCCAGCACCTCGTCCACGATCAGCACTTCCGGCTCCAGGTGCGCCGCGATCGCGAACGCCAGCCGGACATACATCCCGCTCGAGTAACGCTTGACCGGCGTATCCAGAAACCGACCGACCTCGGCAAAATCCACGATCCGGTCGAAGTGCCGCTTGATCTCGTGACGCTTGAGCCCGAGGATCGCGCCGTTCAGATAGATGTTCTCACGACCGGACAGTTCCGGGTGAAAACCCGTGCCGACCTCCAGCAGGCTGGCGACCCGGCCGCATATCGTCGCGCTGCCGGCCGTCGGGTCGGTGATACGCGAAAGCAGCTTCAAAAGCGTGCTCTTGCCCGCGCCGTTGTGCCCGACCACCCCCAGCACCCGGCCGGACTCCATCGAAAACGACACGTCGCGCAACGCCCAGAACGAGTCAGGCCCGCCACCCTTACCGAACACACCCGCTACCCGCTGGCGCAGCGTTCGCGTCTGACCAAGGCGGTATTCCTTGCTCAAGCCATCAACCTGGATCGCCGGTTCACACATCATCACACTTACACCACGTCCGCGAACTTGCGCTCAAGCTTCGCGAACCAGAACAGACCCACAACAAGAATCACCGCCGACGAGGCAGCGGACACACCCCACGCGCCAAGGTCCAACGGCTGCCCCAGAACCGCGGCCCGGAACGCGTCAATCGTCCCCGCCATCGGGTTCAACTGCATCAGCCACTGAAAACGCTCAGGCACGAAATCCAACGCGTAGATCACCGGCGTCATGAAGAACCATAGCTGCAGCATGAAGGGCACCACGTAACGAAAATCCCGGTAACTCACCGTCAGGCTGGATAGCAGGATCCCCACGCCCAGTACCGCAAGCAGCGTCGAAATAATCAAAGGCCCGATCCACAGCAAGCCAAGCGTCAGCGGCACCTGGTACCAGAGCATCAGCCCCGCCAGCACCACGAACGCGATCGCGTAGTCGATCACCGGCACGATGGTCGCCGACAACGGCAACAACAACCGGGGGAAGTACACCTTGCTCAGAATATGCGCGTTGCCGACCAGGCTGTTGCTCGAAGCCGTCACCGCGTTGGCAAACAACGTCCAGGGCAGCAGCCCCGCATACAAAAACACCGGGTAGGGCACGCCCCCGACACGGTCGGCCATGCCCATCACCTTCCCGAAAAAGATGTGCAGCACGACCATCGTCGCAAACGGCTGGATCACCGCCCACGAGACGCCCAGGAACGTTTGCTTGTATCGCACACGCAAGTCACGAAGCGCCAACACCCACGCCAGGTCACGCCGACGCCAAAGCTCACCGGGCGCAAGCGACGCAAGTCCGCGCTGCGGCCGGATCACCGTCACACGCTCGGCGTGTTTCGGCGGTGTGGCCGTGTGGATCAGGCTGGTTATCGGCGTGCTGGACAAAACTTACGCTCCCTGGGCGAACCCGGACCGGACGCCAAGCGCCCAGCCGTTACAGCCGGTACGATCGGCACAGCCTGTATCGTCTCAACAGGGGCACGACTTAACTATGGTTATCGCCCGCAACGCCCGATAAAAACCTGCCGGACGATGTCAGGCGCAACTACAAATACGTGACTATGCCAACCGAGATGTTCCCGTATCCACACCGCCCGATAACGCGCGAACACGCACCCGATCAGATCGGCCGGGCAAGCGCAGGCGGCTCCGGCTCGGGGATCGCCGTGATCGCGCCGTCGCCGACCTTTTCTTCTTCGCCGTCCTCTTCCTCACGCTCATACCAGCGACGCTTGTGAGCCTTCTCCTTCTTGGGCTTCGGGAAGCGAGGAGCGAACAGCGACGCCGCCAGCAACGCCTGCACACCCAGCACCGGGATGCGGAATCGCTCCAGGCCCGTCGTCTGCGTCGCGATAACGAAATAAAGCATCACACCCCCCAGCAGCAGTAACGCCGACCAGTGCCCACGCACCACAAGCATCACCGCCCCGAGGATCATCCCGACCGCAAGCAGGATATTCACACCCGACCAGCTCAACGCGATCCAGCCCGTCGGGTTCTTCATCGTTCCGACGATATTCTCCCAGCTTAAACCCCCCGCCATCAGCTTGTCGCGCAGGCCCGTCGGCGTGTACGTCAACCCGAGCTGCTGATACAGCCCGCCCACCGAGTGATCGGTAAAGAACTTCAGCGAGCTTTCCTTGATGACCTGCCCATAGAGCGCCGGGTTTTCACGGATATCTTCAACCCCCAGTTTCTTCATCGAAGCAAACACGTCGTCCGTCCCGTCGTTCTCCGCGACCTGTTCCTGCTCGGCGCGCAGTTCCTGCATGAGCGTGTCCACCGTCTTGGGCCAGTCCTGTTTCCAGTCGCCGCCCTGCTCGGTGATGCGCATGTAGGCGTCGCCATAGAAGTACGTGTTGATGTACGGAATACTGCTGAGCCGGTAGCCAAAGCCGATCGCCTCGTTTCGAGCCATCCACGCGGCCGCGGGCCCTAGCGATAGCGCCAGCATCAGCACCGACAGCAACACCGTTTTGAACCGCCTGTCCGTCGCGATCATCCATAGCGCGATCGCCGGCCCAAGCAGGACCGACACCGGCCGAACCAGCACGCTCAGCCCGATCATCAGCCCGCCAAAACTTGTAGACCCGATCCCCCGCTGCTCCCGGTCGGCGACCGACCAGATGCCCAGCAGGATCAGCAGCGTAAAACACGTCTCGGTCAACACCGCCGTCGGCGCCGCGATGTCGGCGGGGTGGATCGCCACGATCGCCGCGGCGAATAACGCAGGCCCCGGCCGCTTCAACAACGCCCGTCCAATCCCGTACACCAGCGTCACCGACAACGCGCTGAACAAGCACTGAAGGATCAATAGCCCGTAAAGCCCCAGGCCCGTCCAAGCCGTCGCTCCCAGCAACGCCGGGTAGCCGGGTGTACGCATGATCTCGGGACGCAAACCGTTCTCACCCACCGCTTCCAGCTGCCCAAGCTCTTCACGAAGCTCATACAACGGCTCATGGACCACGCCCGTCTCCGGGCTCGACATCCCGAAGCTGTAATGGCCCACCAGGTTCTCGCCCAGTTCAACATATCGGTACGAATCCGGGTACATCGATCGTTCGACATCGCCGTAAGGCCCCAGGAAAAACAGCAGCAGACGCAACGAGATCGCTGCGAAGAAAATCAGCAGCACGTAGAACATCTGCGATTCGTCGTAATTCGTCCGGACCGGCGCTTCGATCGGCTTTGGCTTTGACTTCTCAGCCTCGGCGCTCGCGGCCGCGGCCTGGTCCAACGGCTGGACGGAACGCCTCGGCGGCGCTTCAACGGTCGGCTTATTGGGCAGAAACCACATGGCTTACAGCTCCTGATTCGTTCAACACGCCCGTAATCGCTACAAACGGCAGGACGCGCTTCTTCGTCATCGTCGGCTTAACCGACAGACTTAACCAACCGCCAAACGGGAACACGCCCGTCCCATAACGGCGCCGGCATTCAATCGTCGGATATAACCACGCGCGGACTCACGCTCCCGGACGTAAATCTGTTCGGGCAGGGGTTAAGCTTTATCGGATATGAGGTGTGGGTCGGCCGCCGCACCGCATCAGGGCCGATCGGTCAACCCGCGTCGGCGGCGTAACGATGCAGTTCCAGAACACTCAACAGATACGCCAACGTAGACTCCGCCCCCTGGTTACGGTTGACGCCGTCGGCGTGCAGGCCGTCCATGCACCCGCCGGTGTCCGGCGCGTAGAGCGGAACCCCCAGGTCGTTTTCTCCCGTAAACCAGCAGAAGCAACGCCAGGCCTCATCCGCCCACGCCGAATCACCGCTGACCCGCGCCGCCGCCAGGCAGCCATGCACCAGCGCGTGCGCCTCCAACGGCTGCTGATCAAAGTCGGCCTTCTCCCCGCCACGCGGCAGCCAGCCGTCGTTACCAATAATGCTCAGATGCCCATCCCCCGCCCGCTGAACATCCAGAAGCCAACGCATCGACTTCAACCCACGATCAATCAGGTCGTCCCGCTTCATGTCCCGCCCACTGATCAGTAAGGCATGACACAGTTTCGCGTTGTCATAGGTCACCAGGTCTTCACACCAGGGCCAGTCCGCATCGGCGTGCGCCAGAAACGCCCCGAAGATGTCCTCCGCGTACCGGTCGCGCAACGCCTTGGATTCACCATCACCCGGCTCAACCTTCAGCCATTCGTGAAGCCCAAGGACCGCAAACGCCTTGGATCGCAGGTCAACAAATCCACCCCACCCGGGCAACGCCTTGCGGATCAATTCCGCCGCCAGGTCGCGAGTGTCGTCGTCCGGCGCGTGCGACACCGCCATGCCAAGCGCCCAAAGCGCCCGCCCCTGGCTGTCCGGGCTGCCCGCTTCTTCCAGCCAACGACGGTCGTAAGCCATGAAATTCCTGAACACCCCCGCCGGCTCGTTGTAGGCATACGCCATGAACATCAGGTAACGATGCAACGGCACTACCTGCTCGTCATAACCGAACAACCCCGCGTGCAGCAGCGCCGCGATCAGTGCCCGGGCGTTGTCATCGATGCAGTACCCGTGGTGCGGGTCCGGAACGGAGTACAGCGCGTGCTGGAACATCCCCGTATCGTCCGTCATCTTTAATAGATGGCGCAGGTCTACCTCCGGCATCGGCGTCCATCGGGCCGGGGCACGGGTGGCGGCTTGGGTATCCATACCTGACTCCACTTAACTCAATTAACCGCCCAGATCGTACCACGAAGCACCCGACTGCCCTAAAGCCCTGAAACAAATCCTGATACGGCCTGCGAACGTTAATCTGAGCAGCCTTTAAGGATGTATCCACTCAAGTAAGGCAGGGTAATTATGTAATTACGCCGATTTTATCGTCATTTTGGTTATTAATAATTGCAATTTATATGTTTATTTTAAGATTTGCGCCCCCGATCGGGCCAGAGGACTACGACCGGGACGCACCCAAATAAGACACCCTCCCCCGCTTTAGCCCCCTTTAATCGCCCTCTCAAAGATTATCACGGTGTTTATCGCAACCCGTCTTAGATTTCATTGACAACCCCCCACCTTGTTATATAATCAGGGTAGGCGGATCGTTATTCGGTAAGGCGACACCGCAAGATCTGTGTTGAATTCGGCAGATTACCAGACCCATCTAACAGTAGGGAGGATTGACACATGCGTAAGATTGCACTCGGACTGGGATGCGCGGCGATGCTTGGCACCGCCAGCTCGGCCCACGCCGCCCTCGGCGTCCTCTGGTCGGACGACTTCGAGAGCTACGCCAACACTTCAGCTATGAACGCCGTTTGGGCCGGCAGCGTTGGCGTCCTCGACGACGGCGTCAACGACCCGACCAAGGGCTCGGACGAGATCGGCGGCTCCGACGGCATCGGCGGCACCGCCGGTAAATCCATGTTCCACACCGGCGGACCCGTTAACGAGGTCCTGCTCTCCAGCGTCGGCATCACAACACCGCTGCTACCCTCGGAGACGGAGTGGATCAAGCTCAGCGTCGATATCTACGACTGGGCGGAAACCAACCCGCTCTACATCGACCCGGAAACCACGCCGTTAGAGCCCCCGTTCCTCACCAACCCCGACAACAAGCGCCTCACACTCGGCATGCGCTGGTTCAACGACAACCCGTTCAACCCCATCGCCGAAAACATCATAGAACTTGGCCACTGGAACTCCACCGCCAACGAACCACCGGAAGAGCCGGTCCCACACTTCGCTCACCGTTCGGTCATCTTCGACGGCCCGGGCGCCGAACCCAACGGCACAGGCTGGGACGGGTTCGAACTCTACGATAACGAAGTGCCCCCAGGCAACCTCAACAGCTTCACCGGCGGCGGCGGCCTCGCCTGGCACAACTTCACCGCCATCATCGGCCCCGATGTCGTGATCTTCGAGATCGACATCGATATGGACGGCACGCCCGAAGCCACGCGTGTCCTCGAAGGACTTGTCCCCACCGCTAACGGTTTCGACCGGATCCGTATCGGCGGGCCCTCAGGCGTCACCTCCGCCGGCGGCGGCGGCAACTTCGATAACGTCGTCCTCGAACTCATCGCGCCCATCGTCATCGAGCCCCCCCTCGAAGGCGACCTCAACGGCGACGGATTCGTCGGCATCGCCGACCTCAACATCGTCCTGGGCTTCTGGAACCAGAACGTCACGCCCGGCAACCCGCTCGAAGGCGACCCCTCCGGCGACGGCTTCGTCGGCATCGACGACCTTAACCAGGTCCTGGGCAACTGGAACGCCGGCACACCGCCGGTCAACGCCGTGCCCGAACCCGCCACACTCGCCCTGCTGGGCCTGGGTGGTCTGGCACTGGCCCAACGCCGCCGTTGAGGCTGACAAGACTATTGCTGGTGTGAGACAGGTGTAACGGTCTGAATCACACCATGACAACCGACTGTGTTGTCAAACACTGAAACCGGGCGTCGGTCCCACGGCGCCCGGCTTTTTTATGCGCACGCATGGCCAAGTAACCCATAAGACAGTCATACCCGTGAAGGCGGGTATCAACACCTGCACCAACCAATCCCCACCGCTTGCTGTATAGCTCAAACAACCCATAAAAAAAACGCCCCACGATCAGGGCGATCTCGTTTCGATTCAATATAGATTCAACGCATTCAATGCCGTCGGACCAGCGCCACCACACCCAGCCCGAGCAACACCAACGCCCCAGGCTCGGGGATCGCACCACCGGTCGCGCTCGGAGGCGTCCCGGCGTTCCAGTTGCCCAGGACCTCGTTCAGGTCCTCGATGCCCACGAAACCGTCGCCCGACGGGTCCCCCCACACGTGATACCCCGACGTCACTTCCTGATTCCATGCGCCTAAGACAATGTTCAGATCGGCGATCCCGACAAACCCGTCGCCGTCAAGATCCCCCGGCAGGTAGGCCTCGACCGCCAGCAACTCCGTGTTGGCCGAAACATTGAAAAACTTCTGCTCGATCCCGCTGAGCCAGCGGATGCTGACAACATCCACCATCGCCGCCGTACCGAGCCCGAAGTGAGCCGTCATCTCGCTCATGCTCAGGAAATTACTGCCCCCGTCGATCTCCCGGATCATCTCGTCCCCGGCAACGCCCGCATCCGGGTCCACCGTGATGCGCGCTCCGACGCCGTCCCGCGTCGAGACCGTGCCCTCCGTTGTAATACGCAGCCAATTCCCCTCGCTGTTGCCCCCGTCATTGCGGTAAAGGATCGGCTGCCCCGAGTTGTTGACGATGAAAACATCCAGGTCTCCATCATTGTCGTAGTCCATCGTCAAAAGGCCCCGCCCCTGATCGTCGTCGGTGATGTTGACCGCGTCGGACACATTCGTGAACACGTTGTTGTTGTTTTCCCAGAGCGTCGTCCGGTCGTCGGCGTGGTAATTGCCCCAGCCGTTGGTCGCGATCAGGTCCAGGTCACCGTCGTTGTCATAGTCAAAAAAACTCGTGCCCCAGCCCCAGCCGACATCGCGCACACCCGCCGCATCCGTCCCGTCGGCAAACGTCCCGTCGCCGTTATTCACGTACAGCCGGTTGCCCGTGTCCTGCTCCGGGCTCGGGTCATCCGGGTGCGCTTTGATCGCTGTAACAAACCAATCCAGGTCCCCGTCGCCGTCGAAGTCGGCGATCGTGGAGCCCATCCCGTTCTGATCGGTCCCGACGTTCGCCGCCTGGGTGCCCTCGGTAAACGTCCCGTCGCCGTTGTTCCAGAAAAGCTGACTGTTCAGAAAGTCCGATGCGAACGTCAGGTCAGGCAATCCGTCGTTATTCATATCAGCAAAACGCGGCGAGAACCGGAACGTGGACTCCGTCGGGAACTGATCGGTCCCGGTGGCGGCTGAGACGTCCGTGAAATGCCCCGGGTTTGACGAGCCCACATTCTTCAGAAGCCGGGCCGAACCAAACTGCGCATAATTCCCCCAGTCACCGGTGACCATATCCAGAAACCCGTCGCGGTCGTAATCACCCATCGCGGCGCTCTGCCCGTACGCGACCCCAAGCGGGCTCTGCATCCTCGCGCCGCGCGCCACAGCCTGCTCCGTAAACTGACCGTTTCCATCATTGATGTACAGGTAATACCGGCTGTGCCCGGTCGTGGTGACGTAAAGGTCCGGGTCGCCGTCGTTATCGATATCACCAAACGTGGCGCCGTTGGTCGGCAGGCTCGCGGTAAAACCGTTTGTGGCCGAGATGTCCTCGAACGTGCCGTCCCCCTTGTTGCGGTACAGGATATCCGGCTGACCCAGCCGGGTGACAAACAGGTCCACCCAGCCGTCACCGTCCACATCCGCCGCCGCCGCGCCGCCGGTCATATCGCTAAATGTGCTCGTGCCCCCCGAACCGGTGTACTGCACGTGGCTGATGTTGGCCGACGCCGTCACATTCGTAAACGTCACAGCACGACCAGGCTCGGCCAATGGGCCGGCCAAAGCCAAAACGGCCGCGACCAGTTGAATCGTAGAAAAACGCATACAAAAACCCCGAATCCGACCACCATCTGCAAAGAACGGGGGAAGCTCTCGCTCCCCCCGTTCGGATCAACAAACATTACATGACGCGACACGCATCAGCGACGACGGAACATCGCAAGACCACCAAGGCCCAGCAGTGCAACCGACGAGGGCTCGGGCAGACGCACGCGGATGCTGCCGCTGCCGGGACGCGTGAAGTTACCCGGGCCGATCAACTGGCCGTTGGCCAGGTTGTTCTTCTCCCAGGCCACGGCCGGGTCGGCCGACAGAACCGTGTCACCGGCGATCGGACCGCTGGCCGTGCCCGAAAGCGCGAACAGGTTCTCGCCCGCGGCGTTACGCGGGTTGCTGCCGTCAGCACCCACGCCCAGGTAATACGTGCCCGGGCCGCCCAGCCAGCTGCCGTCGATCAGCGAACCGGCGCCGTTGCTCAGCACGGCCGCCAACGCGTTACCCGCGGCGTCGAACAGGGCCAGGGTGTGACCCGCGGCGCCGATGTTGATCTGCGCCGAGAAGTTCGCCGGGTCCGTCACGTTCAGCTGGAACAGGTCGGCGTCATTGGTCCAAAGACGATGCGAGATCAAGTTGATCGTGTCATCAGCGATCGGCTCCGCCAACGCGACCGTCCGGCCGTACTCATCCCACGCCGAGCCGAAGCCCGCGCTGCCGTTCCACTCCTGGGCGGTTCCGGACGGTGCAGAACCGAAACCCGTGATCTCCGTGTACGTCGTCGCCGTAGCGCTGCCGGCCGACAGGCCGAACACCAGCGCACCGGCTGCAAACAAACCTAAACCTGACTTCATCTTTCTCTCCTTCCAATAAAGAATGGGAAACAACACAAACCTATTTTAGCAACGTGCTAAGTATGCCACATCCATTCGGTGGCACAAACAGTGAACTAATTATCTTTTGACCAAACGCCCTCTCTTACCCAGACTCGCCAAACCCACTGACAACAGCAAGATCGTCCCCGGCTCCGGGATCGCCGCGTTCGAACTCGGCGGCGTGCCCGCGTTCCAGTTGCCCAACACCTCGTTCAGGTCCGCGATACCCACAAACCCATCACCCGAAGGGTCCGCCGCAGGATCGGCAGGCGGCACCGTCTGGTTCCACGCACCCAACACGATATTCAGGTCCGCGATCCCCACGAAACCATCGCCGTTCAGATCGCCCTGCAGCCCCGGCAGATTCGCAAGCAGTATGTCCAAGTCCGCCTGCGTCACCATGTCGTCTCCGTCAAAGTCACCGTCCGCCCAGCCGCCGGGCGTGTTCAGGTTCCCCGTCACCAGCGCCTCGTCCGTCGCGTCAACAACACCGTCCAGATTCGCATCACCGAACTCAGAGTCCAGGATGTTGTAAACAAGCATACGCACATCGCCCAGATCGATGCGTGAGTTGCCCGTCAGGTCAAGCATCATGTCCGTGGCGCTCAGGTCGAACTCGGGCTGCCAGTTTTCCGGCGTGGCCGCGGGGAAGTTCAACGGCAAACCGTCAAGCGTGACGCCGGTCGTGGGATCGATACCCTGCCCGGCGAGCTGCGCGACGCGATCGAAAAGAATATCGATGTCGGTCGCGTCGGTCGTGCTCGTGCTATTAAAGTCGCCGGGCTTACGCGCGTTAAGCGTCATGATCCCGTCCAGCGAATGCTGCGTCGTGAACCCGAAGGGCACCGGGTTGCCCGCGCCGTCGTCCGGGATCTGCGGGTCGGGGACGGCAGGATTCAGATTGAACACGATGTCGCCGACCATCCTGGTCATATCCACCATGTCGGGCGCGTACCCGGACAGACGGTCGTTGTTGTAACCCGTTAAAGCAATGAAATAATCACCCGCCGGGAGGATCGGGTACTGATCCCAATCCGCGTCCGGGTCGTGCTGCGGGTGCAGCGGGTCCCAAAGCGGGTTCGGCGTCGGGTTCTTGATAAAAGCGACCTGGCTGGTCTGCCTGTGATTGTCCGCCCAGAGCGTGCCCGGGTCGATCTGCTGCCACGACCCGCCGTTCGACGTGATCGAATAGGTCGGCGGCGGCGCGATCGACAGGATCTCGATGTGCAACGCCGGGTTGATCCGCGCCGATGCGCCAGTCGCAAGCGGGTTGATCGGCGCGTTGGTGATGCGGTTGCCAACGTCCTCAAGCCCGTCCAGTTGCGGGTGTGTCGGGTGCACGAAATTTTCGAATCCGTTGGACTCTTCCGGCAGGTAAACCGGCTCGGTCGCCGGATCGACCCGCACGTTCTCTTGCTTTAGGATCAGGTTGCCGCTGGAATCATAAACCCCAAGCGTGGTCCCGATCCGCGTCCCGAAGCTGAAAAGCGACGCGGTCGTGCCGAACGTATCAAAGATGATGTCCGACACGCCGTCCGACGTGAACTTGAACCACGCCAGCGACGCCGGCGCGCCGCCGGTCGAAGAGCTGTGGAACGTATCCACGCTCTGGCCCTGCCCGATCGTGCCCGCGTAATACTCGATGTGGTCAGGATTCGCCGGGAACGCCACACCAAGCCCGACACTATTGCCGATCGTCTCCGGCGTGTCAGGCGCCGCGATCCCCACCGCGTCGGCCTGCGCATGGGACGTCAACAGCCCCATCGACACAAGCCCAATCGTTAACATGCGGCAACGAACCATCAACTCCCTCTCCAATACCCGGGTTCCATGAACCCCGAGTCAGACAAATCTCTTACGACGCAACGTAGCCGTGGCACCGATACCAACCAGTATTAAAGCCGCAGGCTCGGGCACCACGCTGCTCGGCGGCGTCCCAGCGTTCCAGTTGCCCAGCACCACGTTCAGGTCCGCGATACCCACAAAACCGTCACCCGAAGGGTCGGCCAGCGGATCGCCCGGCGGCACCGTCTGGTTCCACGCGCCAAGCACAATGTTCAAGTCAGCGATACCCACAAACCCGTCGCCGTTCAGATCACCTTCCAGGCCCGGCAGGTTTGCCAGCAGAATATCCAGGTCCGCCTGCGTCACCATGTCGTCGCCGTCGAAGTCACCGTCCGCCCAGCCGCCGGACGTGTTCAGGTTACCCGTGACCAACGCCTCGTCCGTCGCGTCCACCACGCCGTCAAGGTTCGCGTCGCCGAACTCAGTACCCAGAATGTTCCGCACCAGCATCGTCACGTCACCCAGATCGATCCGTGAATTGCCCGTCAGGTCAAACAACGTATCGCCAGGCGTCAAACCGTCAACAAACTGATCGTCCGGCTCCCAATTGCTGGCGCCGATACCCGAGAAATACAAAGGGATACCATCCAGCGTCACACCCGTGCCCGCATCCAGGCCCTGCCCCGCCAACTGTGCAACACGATCAAAGAGCGTGTCGATATCGTCCGCGTCGGCATCCACGTCGCCATCCATATCGCCTGGCTTGCGGGCGTTGATCACCATGATCCCGTCGTTGGCGTGGATGCTCGTAAAACCAAAACGCACCGTGCCCTCCGACCCGTCGTCAGGGATCAGGTTGTCTTTCTGATTGACATTACCGTTCGTAACAAAATCACCGACACTCGGCGTGCGATCCACCATATCCGGATCAAACCCCGAGAAGCGTGCGTTACCCGTCAACGCAATGAAATAATCACCCGCCGGCAGCACCGGGTACTGGTCCCAGTCAGCGTTCGGGTCGTAATCCGGATGAGACGGGTCCCACAAAGGGTTCGGCGCCGGGTTTTTCAGGAACGCCAACTGGCTCGTGCCCCGCTGATTGCTAAGCCAGATGTCACGGGAAAAAGTGAAGCCCGCAGGGTCCAAGGTGACATTACCCGCGGCGTCAATCGCAATAATTTTACCCAATCCGTTTTGTGTAAACCCACGAGCAACCGGGTTCAGCGGGTCGTGCGGCGAGTTGTTCACGCGGTTGCCGATCGGCGGCAGCGTCGCGTCCAACCCATTCGTCACCGGGTCCTGATTGTTAGGCTCATCATCAGGCTGCGCACGCACACTGTCCTGCGAGAGCACGAAATTGCCGTCCGAATCAAAGACCGCCAACTGCGTGCTCGGGTCGCCCGTAAACCCGCCAAAACCAAACGCCGCCGTCGAACCGAACGTATCGATAATAATGTCCGACACCCCGTCCGACGTGAACTTGAACCACGCCAGCGACGCCGGGGCGCCGTTCACCGCGCCTTGGTGGAACGTCTGGATGCTGTCGCCCACCGACAGCGTCCCGGCGTAGTACTCCAGGTTCGCGGTGTTCGCAGGAAACGCATTGCCGATCCCCACGCTCAGCCCGATCGTCTCCGGCGTGTCCGTCCCCGAAATACCTACCGCAACAGCCCCGGCCTGTGAAGACACATAGCCGATCGCCAGCACCCCCAACACAACCTGCTGAATCCTGCTGTTGAACATGAAACCCCTTTCCGGTGTCAATACAAACGCACTCAGTTAGGCAGATGTAAATGCCTGTGGATATACAAAACGCCACAGCCCATCAGAAGACAGTGAATCTGGATTTCTCCCTTCCAATTCTGGCCGTCGAAGCGCCGCCCGGAAGCGTCTTAACGCCTTGCAGTATAGCGTTAACGGGTCGCGATGCAATAGAAATGACTAGTATTCGATCTGCCAATGAAGCGCTTTCGTTATTTTGCCCGATACGCCACAAAATAGTTTATTAATATCATTTTATCCTTTGATTGTCGCCCCGTACTTATGACTATATACTCTGTTTATCGCCCTTTTACGCACAAAAATCGGGGCCGTCGACCACCGGGCAATACAAACCAACATTATTAGCGATACTTCATTTACCCTTGTAATAACACGCGCCGACCGGTAGGATTGTTTTGGCTAAACACACCGCCCAATGAGTCCCCGACCTCGCCGGGCAAACAGCCTGACCTGTTTACAATGGCAGGACCCGAAACGGGATACGCGACTTCCCCCGCTAACCCCATAGAATACAGCCCGGCACGCGAGCCCCTTGGCGTGTTCAGCACGAACGCAAGGCCGTTAAACCAAAGAAACCGAACATGAAACGAATAACACAACCTCAAAGCCTTACCCCACGCAATCACGCCTTCACGCTTATCGAGCTGCTCGTCGTGATCTCCATCATCGCCCTGCTCGTAGGCATCCTCCTGCCCGCGCTCGGCTCCGCGCGACGCACCGCACTCGCCGCCGTCTGCATGTCCAACGTCCGACAGATGGGCACCGCTCAAATGGCCTACGCCGAATCCAACCGACGCATGCTCCCCGCAGGACACCGCTGGGAAAGCGCCAGCCGGCGAATCAGCTGGCAGGCCGCAACCTATATCTTCCTCACAGGCGATCAACTCGACCCCAACTACTTCCGGCCACAGGTCGAGGACGACTTCCTGCGCGACCAGGCTTTCGAATGCCCCTCCGCCAAACTCGACAACGTCTCGCCCGACATCTACCAGATCAGCTACACCATGAACGTCAACACCCTCGGCGAACCCTACAACGCCGGCGGCGGCGTCATCGGCGCGGGCAACGTCTCCAAGCTTAACAACGAAAACAAGTACCTCGACCAGTTATTCTCACCCTCAGCTACACTCCTGATCGCCGACGGCGACACCCCCTGCGTCACATGGGACACCGCCGGCGACAAGGACCCCGTCTCCGCCTTCGGCCAAGGCGACCCCTTCGATTCCGCCACACGCGGCAGCACCGTACGCCACGGCGAAAGCCTCAACGTCGGACGCGCCGACCTCAGCGTATACCGCCCCAACTGGATCAGCGACGATATCGACCTGCCCATCCCCACCGAGGTCATCACCGAACGCCGCGGCCCAAGAGTACCGCCTAGCCAGTTCTCCGAAACCATCAAGCTCTTCTGGTACGGCAGGCTCAGCGATATCAACGATACGCCACCCCCAAAAGCACTGCTCGACCGCTGATCCTGTAACATAAACACAGGCATCAAACACCCATCACGATACTCTCAATCCACGGAGCCCCACCATGCAGCGCAAACCCCTAACGTTTGCCTCGGCCGCCCTCCTTGTGCTCGGCCTGACCACCACCCCACTCGCCGCCGAACAGGACGCCACCGCCGTCGCCTCCGGCATGGCCGCCGCCGAACAAGCCCTCTCCCCCGTCGAGCAGGCCGCCGCAGACTTCCAGGCCGCCTTCCAGGCCGCACGTGAATCAGGCCAATGGCCCTCCATGGAAGACCGCGCCAAGATGGCCGACGACGCACTCGCCGACCTCGAAACCGGCACACTCGACGTTGACCAGATCGAAACGCTCATCAGCTCCATCCCCATCGTCTACTCCAGCCACGCACAGGCCTACGACGCCCGCCTCGCCGAACTCGCTCAGGGTGATTCTCCCGAAGCGGCACGCGCCGCGTCCCTCCGATTCCACCTGCTCAAATATGATTCGGCGCCCGAACAACGCCAGGAACTTGTGCAAAAAGCCATCCAGTCACCCGGCCTGCTCGAAGCATGGAAACAGGGCAAAGCCTACGAATCCTTCGGCTCATTCTCCCGGCTCGAAAAAGACCAACTCGACACGCTACTGCCCAGGTTCATCGAACTCGGCATGACCGACACCGCCGAGATGCCACCCATGTACTTCATACGCATGGCAGGCGCATTCTCCGGCTTCGCCAGCGCCGACAACGACACCTCCGCCGATCTACGCGAACCGCTCCGCGTCAAACTCGTCCAAACCATCGACGCCAAACTCGGCAACGCCGAACTCGACGAGCAGCAAACCAAAATGCTCACCGACGCTCGCGCACGCCTCGAAGGCGCATTCGTCCGCGGCAAACTCCTGAACCACACCGCCCCCGAACTCAACTTCATTACCTGGATCAACCCCACAAACCCCGACGAGTCCTACGCCAAACTCTCCGACATCAAGGACAAGGTCGTCGTCATCGACTTCTGGGCCACCTGGTGCGGCCCCTGCATCGCAAGCTTCCCCAACGTCAAGGAACTCCAGGAACACTACGCCGGCTACGACGTCGTCATCGTAGGCGTCACCAGCATCCAGGGCGCACACTACACCGGCGACGAACGCGGCAAGATCGACTGCACCGACGACCCGGACAAGGAAATCGCCCTCATGCCCGAGTTCATGCAGGCCAAGGACATGACCTGGCCCGTCGCCTTCGCACAGGAAGCCGTCTACAACCCGGACTACGGCGTCAACGGCATCCCCCACGTCGCCATCCTCGACACCCAGGGCGTCGTACGCTTCCGCGGGCTCCACCCCATGATCCCCATGATAGAAAAGACATCCAAGATCGACCAGCTCCTGCAAGAGGCCGGCAAACCCACCCCGCAACCCCCCGCCGCCCCCGAACCAACCCCAGAAGAACCCACCGCCCAAGGCGAATAACCACACATACCCATCAGCCCCCGGCTCCGCCGGGGGATCAACACACAACACACACACCTCAAGCAGCGCCCCACAACGGGGCGCTTTTTTATTACACCAACACGTTTAGCGGGTGATCGAAGATCACCGTGAAACATCTCCCTGTCCCCGGGAGAGGGCCGG